>VZUI01003069.1:21105-253942 GCA_013401135.1 Cettia cetti
CTGGACAAAAAAAAAAAAAAAAAAAAAAAGAAAAAGAAAAAGGAGAAATAGTGAAGATAATGAGCCCTAACAAATGTGAGGAAAATAAGTGGCTATTTCGACAACTGAGACCCATCCTATTTCTCTCGTTGAGGGAGGGACCAGAACACAACACCAAGTGTTGCTTTTGGCAGGAACCAACAAACCACTCTGTGCAGAGCTGCAATAACCCATCCCTGACACACAGGACTCACAAAGAGAACCCAGGGGAATCTAATAACCTTATGAGTGAAGGAAAATGAAGTGGCAAGGGACAAAACTCACAAATCAGATCTTCATTAAATCTGCTTGACTGTAATTTATGTGTTACACATTTTATTCTGTCCAAGTAGCAGGATCTTAATCATGTGAGTATTGTGACTTTTGATAGAATAGATATTCCTAAAAGTGGCAAAACAGGCCTTTTTCATATTTTTGAAGTGTCTTACAACATGCATGGAAATGACTAAAGTGTTTTTAGGTTTTTCACTTCCAAGAAGTAGGACTTGGAATAGGACAGATTCTTTTGGGTTTTTTTTAAGAGGTACTTTTTATTTGTATGAACAAAAATTCTTAATCTGTTTTTAATGGAAATGCATGCTAATAATTTAATTTTTTCACAATAGAGACATCATAATCTGGTTTCCTCTGGGGCTTCAGATGCTGTGGGTTGATCCTAGGCTGCATCTCCTTGGTGGTCTGGGTAGTCCTTTGCTGAAAGGCATTGTCAGCATCAAAGCCATCTCAGAGAGTTTATCTTGCTGCTGTGATTTCCTTGCATACATCAAGGTTTTAGGACATCCTCTTGCTTATTCATCTGGGACATCCCTTATTTCTCTGAAAGATCAGAAGGAATCTGGAATTAAATCAAACTACTGAGTAAACTGGCATAATATATTTTGGAGACTTCTAAGTTTCTATGTAAATTCCCCAGGATTTATTATAAAAATATTGTATGGAACTTGTCATTAAATTCACCTGTTCTTTGTTAATACTCATGTGATTTGACAGATTTGTCTCTATAAAACTTTTGGACTAAATTTTCTATTGAATTTTGCTTCCATATAACCTTTTAACAATAATTCAGTAGATTAATTTTCTTTTCTAGCTGTAACACATAACCTACAAAAGAAAATATTTGAACAAGATATCTAAAATTATATATGAGCCTAGTAAATAATATATAATTTTGTAATAGGAAGTATGCAAACAGAAACTTTAACTCAATTTTACCTTCAGGAATAAGCACTTGTGAGAAAACATCCGGTTTTAACTTAGCTAACTTTCCATGTCACTAGCAAAGAACCATAGGAAAAAGCCACAGCATTCAAATTTGTGTTAGCAAATATTTGCTAAAAGGAGAATGGTAACCTTCAGCCCAAAGTAGAGCTGAACATCAGTGTGGGCGTATTCCTAGAGTTGCTATCTGACGTCTGAGGCTTAGTGTTGCTGACATCTGGAATATTTCTCAATGTGTTTCTGTAATGTGTTTCTCTCTGTCTCTCTGTTATTGATCGTGCATCCATTTGCCATGCAGTCAGATTTTCCTTAAATGTTTGGAGCCTCAGTTTTATTTTCTTCCTCTCTCTCACTGCAGCTATTTTACATTTGTTAAAATTTTCCTCAACAAACAGTGGAAAAGAGTCGAAAGTTCAAGAACAGACCAAAGACAACAACTACCAAATGGAACTGTTGCACATGGAAATTATATCTGTCATGACTAATATGGATTTAAGGGAGACTAAGGCTGTGCTACTTCTCTCTTACCAGATCTTCTAGATAACAGTTGAGCAATATTGGCACAGGGAGACAGAGATGCTTCATATCTGCCTACACAAGTGGTGTAGAGGATAAACAGGCATATTTCAGTCCAGTGGGGGTAGAAAAAGGAAGTGTTACTATTCAATGAACAATTCCTGTCTTTCTGTGTTGTTGGAATATTGATGTCTTTCACTGAGGGATTCTTTCATTGGCTTCTGTGGATTTAGATTGTCTTGGGTTTCCTTTGAAGACGAGAGACTGCCACTGTTAATTTTTTACTGAAGAGATTGTATAGCAGTTTAGAAAATTTTAGCCCTTTGGTACATCAATGAAAATTTACATTGTATTTATCTGCTCCTTTAAATTAGTAGCAGTATTAGCCTCCATATCCTAATTATCTGTATCTTAGTATCCACAGTGAGTGTACAAAAGAGTACTTATAACACTTGGAATAATACAGTTTTCTATTTATAGTTTGGTTTATTTCTGTTAGGAAATATTCTCTGTTCTAATGGCAAGTATAATTTACTTCATATCTTGCAAGCATGCAAAGTAGCCTCATTTGATAAAAAGTTGCAAGGTTTTGGTTTGTTTCACTATGTTTAATTTTAATTTTTCTGAAAGTTTGGGGTAGATTTTGCTTACTCTGCTGCTTAAGGTTTTTTTGACATCCCGTTACTGAAATCTCATGGGCCAGATAATCTACAAAAGCCCAGCAGCATAGCTACTGTGATAATAAACACATAGATTCCCTAGTCAGATTTTATTTTAAGTTACTGTGACACACTCTGCTCTTGAATAAATGTTTTTATTTAAAATGTGTAATTTGTACTGAAGTGTTTTATAACTGAATCACTGAATAATCATAAGACAAGGCCCTGAACTAGCAATCGAAAGGTCAGGAGGACGTGGTCAATAATTATGTGATCATGCTGGGACTTGGGGCAGCAGGCTTTCTCTGTTGCCACAGTTTATCAGGGCTTTTCCTGCGATGGGCAGAATTGCAGCTGGCACAGCCTGTGTGTTAGATTTCTGTCAGGAAGCCTTAGCAGAGAAATGAGCTCCAAGAATGTGAAACGCAGCACACAGGGAGTCAAACCAAATGAGGTCAGCTTGGCCATTGTTGGGTTGGAAGTGTGGGCTGCAGCACCCTCAAGAGCAGCTCTGAATTGCAAAGAGTCTGATTGTTAAATTATTACAATCGTTTACCGCCCTAGGCCATAAAAATTAAAAAGATCTAAGCGTTTCTTTCAGACAGAGATGCAGAGACTAATTTTACATGAATGCATGCCCTAACAAGATTAGCTGGTTTATTCAGGAGTATGAATTGCACTTCTGTTCCCCGTGTTAAACAAGCTTGTATCATCAGAGCCACTTGGAGCTTTATCAAGGTCTCAAGCAGGCCTCTACTTTCCCTCCATGTCTTCCTTTTGTTTCACTATTCTAACCTTAGATCTCTGAGTTTTTCCATTTTCAAACTGACCTTTGCTCTTAGTCCTCAGCTTGAATTCTTCACTTTCTATGCTTATTTTTCTTTATTTTTAACACATTATTCCCCTTAAAACTCAGTGTGTAATGCAAAATGATGTCATAGTTTAGGAACACTGTGCCCGTGGAGGAATGGAAATGATCCATTTGAACAGCATTTGCTGTGTTGCAGCACATGCTACAGCCCTACAGCCTCAGTGATGCCATTAGGGTAGCCACTGTTTCTGCAGCAGTTATGCAAGCAGCCAAGAATTCTTTTCCTGTTATGGAATTAAAGATTGATTTTATACATTGGCTGATCTATTGACAGTGAAACATTAAAAATGACTAGATTACTGCAAGTGTATATTAAAAAATCAATCCTTCTGAAATTTCTTCAGCTTCTAAGAGCAAACACAGTGGGTTTCTTTTATGTTTTATGAAGCAGTCTGACTAAAAAAGACATTAAAAGCAGTAGTACCTTTGTAATTTTAGGTGGATTAAAAATTCTGTAATATATTATGGATCAATTTTTTTTTTAAGTGGCCAAAAGCAATGTTGTTTTGAACAATTTTCATTTTTCTTCTTCCTTAATTTTAACTTCTTCCATTTGTAACACACCATTGAATTCAGGACTAGTATATATTATGCATCATCTCACATCTCAAAGTTCATGGTTTTTAATGTGGTTTGAAAACACCCAATCATTTAATAAATCAATTTTGAAAAACCCTTGATCAGTAAGTATATGGATAACTAATGTTTTTAACACTTTCCTTGTCACTTTGTATTCTTAACAATTTGCACATACTTTTAGCAGTAGCAATAGCAGTCATGAATGTGGATTTTCATTTCCAGAACCTATAAAAGGCTTCTCTGTAACAGTTGCTTTACACAGGGCATGTAAACCTTTACTTGTGTAAATGGATATATGTGTGCCCACGTGTGCTTTTTTCCTGCTGTGAAATTAACTGGGTACTAAATGATTTCTCATTTCCTTTCCACATTCTTTTTGAAAAATTACAAATTATTTGTTTATATTATTTGAAACTCCATAGACTTTAGATACAAAGGAAAGAATAATAAAGCTTACTCAATTTTAATAAAAAAGTTCATAGGAGAGAAGGTTTCTATGTTACATTTGATAAAAGTTACTAATAATATTTATAATGCGTAATATTATTTTTGCATTAGGTTCATTTGATTGTATTTAATTGCATCCCTCTGAATACCAGTTGAAATCTTGAATACCTTGGAAACTTCCTGATCTTTTGCCCTGTTTTTATTATTATTGTTGACACAGTTCCTCCTTTGTTACTTGGCCAGACTTCAAAAAAATTGAAATCTAGATCTTGTACCTTAAAGGAAACCTAAAGGAAGACTCAAGCTGGTAAGATAATGCAGGAAAACATATGGGGGGAAATAAGTAAGGTAAAAAAAGATACAAGGGTATTGGAAACAGCATTAAAAATAGTAATGAAAAAGGAGCACAACAACACTGAGCCATGGAATCATTTAGGTTGGAAAAAACCTCTCTTAACCTGCCACTTCCAAGTCCAGCACTGAACATCACCCAACAATCAGTGTAGATCCACTCAACAAAATCATTTGATTCTGAGATGAGGAGCTGTCTCCATAGCAGGTAACAGGTGAGATGAAGTGCACATCTTTGTGGATTGCTTTGTGTTTGTTTTTTTTTTAATCCATGACATTGGCAGAGCAAAAATTTTATTGACTTTAACACTGAGGTTTTTATGTACAAGGATCAGCATATCCAAGCAGTAAAACTTGTCTCTTATGAAGAGACAGCTGGTAAAACAGACTATGAGTAGTTCCAAACCCCTGTTAGCCATAGCAGCATTCCAGTCACAGGATCTCACAGCCACATGCCAGGGCTTCTGATGTTTGCTTTGAACTCAGGTATTCCAATTTTAGTCTAGGTAAGAATCCTGTAGTACTCTTGCCTTCAGAAAGGGAAGGCATTTTCTGCACAGGAGAATGGGTTTCAGATACAGCTTCAGGGACAAAAATCTGTTCTTATCTTGCCTAAAGTGCTGTTTGTCCTTCAGCTGTGGGAGGAGGACTGGAAATTGTGGAACAGGAGGCAGTACAAGCCAAATGCTGGGCATGTGAAGGGAAATAAGTGCAAGGGGAGGTTTAAAACCCTACTTTCTTCAAGTTTCTCTATATTACAAGGTTTGAGTTTCTGTATACTATTTGTCTTGTATAAGAAGGACTGAAGATGGAACCTCTGGGGCTTGGAAGGCAGCCTGAATGGGGCAATAATAAGAGACACATCTTATTAGTTTTGGTATAGCTGACTTGGCTCTATAGATTTAAGACTGATTTATTTTCTTTTCATGGAGCTGCAGTCTACTATTAACACATCTTGCAGAATAAAACACGTCTCTGAATCTTTTTTTCCAGACTTTAGCAAATGCCTTATTACAGCATTTGAAAGAAATTAAGCATTTTGTTCCCTTATGTCTCCCATTGTGACATATTTAGATAGCCATCTGAAAGCCAGATTTTCAACAAACAAATATGCTAAAAGGGTACAGAAATATGCAGACATTTTATGAAAGAAGTATCATGAAGAGGGTCTGTTAAGGAGAGTGGTATCCAACTGTGTGGAAATAATTTCTGTTTAGTAGGACAATGGCATTTGCTAATTAACTGCTGTAAATTCCCTTTATGTTTGGCTGTCTATTTATTTGCTTGGTAACATAAAGGCAACCACATTGAAAGTTCTGAATAGCCAGCTGGCTGCTTTTCAAATGTACAGCCTTTGAAATTGATTTGAAACTCCTTTGTGCAGTAAAACAAATATAAATTGTTGACGTACTGATGACACTGCACAAACTGCCTTTTTGTGAAAGAGCAGAAACAATTACTTCCCCTTCTACAAAATGAATCACAGGGATGTAAACCTAAGCAGGATCTTTTCTGGCTGGTCTAGAAACCTTAGATTAGCCAATGTTTTTTTCCAGGGGTGACATTTGTGATTCACATTTTTTGTGATCTGATTCATCTTGTTTCTCATACATTCAGTTGTATCAACAATTTAGTGATGGGTTTCTAATTCTTATACTTAATGTAGAGCACGGTTGTCTTGACACTTCAATACTGCTTGTATTGAGAGATGCTCCTGTGGATGAAGAACTGTCTCAGTTTTGGAAGCTGGAAGCTGGAGTGTGTGACATCTCAGGGGGCTCAGATGAGGAAGTGCAATGATGTGATTAAGCACTGTCCTCTCTGGCCACATTTTCTTATTGCTACATGTGAAAAAGAGTCTATTACCATAAGTTAGTCAGTAGTTCATTAAACTGTTAGACCTTTTATTATTATTATTCTGTCTCGAGGTTATGTTGTTAGATATGACCTACCATTTTTTTTAGTCTGACACTCCAAGTTATTAGTAAGTTAGAAAATGGGAGTGTATTCCTCCTTTGTGCAGAATGTTGTTATAGCCTTTTCTGTCTTTTTCCTCCTCAAATCCTGTGCAAGGTGTTTTTGGTACAGTGAGTTAATGAGTTAATCCATGTCTTCAAACCACAGAGTTGCTGCCTTGTGATGTTCATTAAGGAGAGCTACAAAAATATTTATCTAAATACCAGCCAGCTGTTCCAGCTCACCTGATTTCCATACTGCTGACCTATAGTTGTGTGAAAATCTTGGCTGTTAAGTTCAAAGCTATCTGGGGCATGTCTGTACTACTTGGATGAGCTATACCCTTGATTATTTCAAACTGTTCTGTAGTGGTTGTACACATCTTCATTTCTAATCTATGTCTTACGCATCTTGACACTCTGAGGACACTTCCAGTTCTCCATCCCAGCACAGAGGCTATTTCCTCTTTTTTTATACACGGCAGCAGGTGACTAGTTTGATGTTGACCTCATCCTTAGAGTGACAAAATGTATTTCTTCTTTGGCATTGAGATAATGCAGTTGATGATGTTTTACTTAAACTGAAGCTTGTAAAACTTCTGAACATGCAGCAATACTTTATATGAAATGTGAGACGTCATTTATAAGGTACCTCCAGCTGACATGTATTACAAGAGCCATGCTGCATGATGCAAATGTTGATAGAGCAAATTCCCTCAAAGGTGCAGTATCTTAGGCAGTCAAACACACATCTTGGCTCTCTCACAATCATTGGACTCTCAGATATCACTGCTGTACTTGCTTCAGCACTAATGCTTTGTGGCATGTGGAGGACATGGATAATCTTTCTCAGTTACTCTGGTCCACACACAGCCTTCATTAGAACTTAGGCACGCAAATAAAGATATGGATATGCTTTGTTGAACTGGGAACGCAGAAGAAGAGGAGAAGCTGTTTTAGCTCATTCTGTGCCCTCCTTCAGCTGATGGAAATGAGTAAAGAGAGCCTTGCAGTCCTGTACAGTTTCCTGGCTGTCACTCAGGTAGGTAAAGGAGAAAGGATTCCCTAAGACTAAACCTCTCTGTGTTTGTCTGCAATCAGGAGGAGGCTGTGGAAAAGGGACCTCCTGAGAGATCTAATCCTGCAATTCTGCATTACTTCTTTTGTCTCACCTCAAGTAATTATGTACATTCCTGTCACCTGCATCCTAGGGAAAGATACATAGAGCTAAGGAGGCTGAAGTATTTATTATTTATATTGACTGTCATGCATAAAAACAATGGCTTACTTGTCCTCACTGGACTAGGCCTGATTGTCCCTTATCATGTATAAACACATAGTTGAGAAACAATTTTTCATTCCAAGTATGGCTAAGGTCAACTTGGAAAAGAAGGAAGGTTGGAAGAGAGAAAATAGAAGTTTGTTTAGCATAAGCCTCCTGCTATTTATTTACATACCATATGCTTCCTAATGCACATTTGCACTGGGTGATTTTATTTGGATAGACAACTGAAACATCAAAACAGAAACAACAGTTTTTGCACAGTGAGAAGCTTCTATTGCAGCAGCTTGCCATCCACTGCAAAGTTCGCTTCTCAGCTGAGCAGTTTTGAATGCAATACAAAGACAGAAAGCTGGCACTTAGTTTCATTGTCACAATATTGAAAATCACCACAATTCATAACTATGCTCATTTCCCTTCCTTTAGAACACTTCCACAGCTTCCAATACCACATTTTAGCTTAGTGTCCTGAAAAATACATTTATGCAAATACTCTGTCTGCTGAGTGTCAGTAATTGTGTCTGGATCTGGCTGCCTACTGAAACTGCATTACTTAAGTACAATGTCCAAAAGTTCACTATTTCTACCAAGAGGTTGTACCTTTCTCCTCATAGAGGAAGGAAGCTCAGATTTGTGAGAGAAAAGCCAACAGGGCTGAATATTCAACTGTTCTGTCCCCTAAGCAGCCAAAGACACATCACCCAAACCTGGCTGCAGCACGTGCTCTTTGTCCAGCTGAAGGGGCAGGGAACACAGGAGGGAGGAGCAGGGATTATCCAGAGAGTTATTAGGGATATAGAGTGAAGCTGAGGGTTATAAGAGGGGCCTTAAAAGGTGAGCACGTAGATATTTTAGAAGACCTGTGGATTTGAGGAAGGCTTTTGAGTGATGAAGCTGTAGGGTGAGGGAAGAATTGAGAAAGAAATCTACTGGGTTATTTTTCCTCTCTCCTGCTTCTACTTTTCTTTCACTGTGAGCTGTGAGAGACAGATGTTTCTGTACCTGTGCCTAAGAATGGTGGGACTTTATGATACAGGAATAAAGGGATTTAAACCCCTAACATTTGTCTTATTCCCAAAAGCATTCAGATTTATATTGTACCTACAGACATGGATAGATGCATAGTTTCCAAATATGCTTTCCATTTCCTTGAAAGCACTTAAAAGCAATGTTGAGCTTAACAATATGTTTATTAAGATGAAAGTATTTTAAAAGAACCATAGGTTTGTTGTTTTGGGGGTTTTTTGGTATGAAAAAGGACAAGCTAGAGGGATGCCCTGAAGTGACAGGGAAAGAAGCAAAGCCTTATATAGTAACAAAATTAAACCATTTAGAGATTTTGCTCATTTCTAAATGGATCCATGATTAATTTCATTTTCCTGAAGTGGGCCTCAGGTTTTCAAAAGATGTCAAAGCAGAGCTTTGATACCCATTAAACCTACATAAAGAAATACCACTTTGCAAATGTTTGCCACTCCAGTTTTCAATGCTGCTTGTCAGCTGAAAATTAGCAACACTCACAAAAGCGCTTGCTAACTCAGCATCTCTGGGGCTTCCTAAATTCACATTCAAGTGAAGAACCTGATTTTTTTTTTCCTTTTTCATATACATTAATACGTTTTTCCTTGCATCATGTAGGAAGACTCTGACTGGTACAAAAGAGAACTCTCTGTACTGCTATCTAAGTGCCTTAAGTACAATTTCATAAATGAGGAAAGTTTGTTCTGAGTGGCTAAGTGAATAAAACTTGGAACTGCTGTGCTGGAAATTGAGTTTGTAATGCGAGCGTTGCCAGAAGTGAACAATGTCCAATCCAAACTTTCTGCTTTGTAGGGCAAGAGAAATGAGATCTCTTCAACGTGAAGGGCTCGATGTGGACAGAGCAATCAATAGCAGTCAGTGGCAATGCTGAGAGGAGAACTCCTGTCCTCCCACCGGAGGACTTCCAAGCCACAGGGATGACAGTAATAGCTGCTGTTACTGTTTCCAGAGATGATGTTGTGTCTCTAGTGAAAAACTATTTAGCAGGGGCTTGGAGCATTTTCAGGCTTCAATTCAACAAAATATTGACAGATATATTTTAGACTCATCATTCTGCAACAAAGCACAACAAAGCAGTACGCCTGTCGCACTGGAATGCATGTTCAGAAGAGCAGCCACTCTACCACCTTAGGGAGAAACAAATTCTATCTGATTAAAATAAACATTCTTTGCAATAATAGTGATAATTATGGATACATGAGTTAGATGATTATATAAGTTGAATTCTATAAATTTCATTAATGTGCACACTTGTGTGACTCAAAAAATCAGGATGTTTCGTAAGTATTTCTTATTCAGACACATTAAAAATATTACTCTTTCCATCATGATAAAAAGTTTTACAGTAACTTGAGTCAAATTACCTATTCTATAACAATGCATTTTTCAGGAAGCTAGAATGCTTTTGAGAAATTCACATCTATGGGGTAAAATTGGCATTCCCAGTAATGTTTTATATATTTTTCCAATGGTGGTGATAAAACTAAGTGATTTTAAAGCATGTCTTTGGGAAGATTAACATATTTTTTCTTTTAGCCAGGACTAGAAATGCAGATTTATTTCACTTTCCTGTGCTGTGCAGTTGTACTCTCTACAGCTGTACAGTTTTTCCAAAAGACCAGTCTCGGCAGCTCAGGACATTTGCACACCCACTGGGATTGTGGGTGCACAGAGGAAACAGAGTTTCTAGTGTGGTTTTCTCCAAAAGTAATTTAGTGCACCAAAACTTTTCTGTAGCCAAAGACAGAAGGACAGGACTATAGGGGATGAACTTCAAAACTAGGCTACCAATGCAAATGGAATTTTATGTGTCCCCGTCTTTCTGCTTTGCCAGTTCTCTTCTACTCAGCTCCTATAGAAATTTGGGCAACACTTCCAACTATTTATTCACAATTGCAGCTACAGTGAAAAGTCTTGGGTTTGATATCTGTGCTTCTTTTGACCCCAAAATTATTTATGAGATAAACTTCATTTCGGTTTTGTGGTTTTCACCACTGCTCTAACATTTAATTAAATAGTAATAAGAAAGATCAATACGTACCAAGTTCTTTGTAGCAAAATATTGGGTGTTATTTTTCATATTCAGAATCATTTTACTGTGAAAAAATTGTTATAGATAGGTGCCAACAAAATTCTTGTTAATCTGCCCTTTTAGATAAAAGCATAAAAGAGATCTTTATTTAAAATCTGTTTTATAGGAGGTTTCAGCATATGCCTAATAAAATTCTTCCTGGATTGCTATCCTATATGCTTAGCTTCAGATTGCAAGGAATGTGTCCTGAAGTTATGAACCCTCTAAAAGAGGGAAATAAAAGGATATCTAACAGATCATTGAGTACAGCTTTAATGTCACAGAGATCTCGCCTTTTAGAAAGTTTCAGTGCACAGTCATATGAGTTTCAAGTGTGGTAACACATAGAGAGTCAGACTTAAAGAAAAATTTAGGTAGGTTTTTTTTTTTCACCCCTACTTTGAGTGAAATACAAGCCCAAAGTGCAAGAAATAGACCTTGAAAATCAGCATTACATCTTTATTCAATGTAAAAGCCAAAAATGAGGAAATGAAGAAACTCTCAAAAAGCTACATTTAAGTATTTAAATAAAGAGTATTTAAAGAAGTTGAATTTTTGAAAAATCTCAGAAGAAAGGAAATACCTTATTTCTGCCATAAAAGAGAGCTATATTCATTTTGGATCTGTAATCCTCTCTGAAGACCCTTTGGGTGGAAGAAGCACTCAGAAATGAAAACCAAAACCACACAACAGTAACTGCAGCTTTCCAGTGAACCTCAGATCACCTGTCATCTCTGTCAAACTCCATTTTCCACTGCACTGAAGTGAGTAAAATGAGTGGTCACCATAAAAATGCCTTTAATATGGCAGTTTCAAGTGTCATTAACCTCTGTTCCATCTGCTTAAGGAGAATGTGGCCATCTAATTGCTAAGAATGTTGTTACACACAAAGCAGTCAAGCATGTAGATTTATCATATAGAGTCTGAAAAAACCCAGCTCTCTTGATGCTCAACTGCTGTTCATTGAATTTGTGTGAATTCACTCAACAAGTGAATTGAATGTTCCTTGTTTAGGGTTTAATTCATATGGAAGAGATGAATAAACACTTGAAAATCAGGGGGTTTAACAGTCTAGTATGTAGTTCTTTGGCTCTTGTTGACTCAGGGATTAACTTTTCTTTAGGAACTTTTAAACCATAAGACTCAAAGCCCTTTAAGCATTGGTAGATATCATATTTTTTTACCAGATGAAGACAGAGATGTGAAAGTAATATGTCACCATATGCAGTAAAGATCTGACTGTTATCTACTTACTGCTTCCATATCTTTGTACACACATTTTTACCTCTTCTCCTCCTCCATTCTTTTACTCTTTTGCTCTTCACTTCTTTCCACTTTAATCTACCCCTGTTTGTTCAACTTGTTGGATCCTGAATGCTTTTGAAAAGCTTGGGTTAAGAATTTTAAGTTTAGCATTAAAAACTTAAAGAATAAGGAAAGGTTTTGGAAAAGATTCTGGACTGACTTTGTCAGCTACCTCTAGTGTACACTTGATTTATTTGTCTCTCTGTTACTTTATTATTAATTCTCTCCCAACTCAATTTGCTAAGGAGTAAGGAAGGTTTACTGAGAAATGGGAAAAGGAAGGGAAACCCATGAAATTCTATGGATGTGCAGGGAACTTAAGATGAAGCATTCCTAATAAATATCCCTTTAGACATTGCTTTTGCTCGATACATTAAATGAACCATCCCATTTCTTTTCCCTGCATCCAGATCAGAATTATAAATAGCTGTAAGTAAAAATACCTCATGCCCCAAATATTATTAAATGTGCTGTCAACATATTCTGGTCTGCTGGCTGGAAATGTTCATAAGTTAATAAAATTGAACTGATTTGCTTCAAAGGTGAGATGTTTTGACATTCTTGGCAAGGTCAGTAAGTCAGATCAGAGTTTCAAGTGCTTAACTACAGCTTCTTGGAGTAGAGAGCCAAAAAGCAGAATTGGTACTTTCAGGAAATTAATCTCCTTTTAAATACCTAATAATCAAAGGAACAGCCTTACCAGTAAATTATTTCCTCCCCCCCCCCCCCCCCCCCCCCCCTTCATAAAATATAAGAAAAGGCATCCCATAAGAATATTTTTTGAGAAAGTTCTGAGTAAAATCAACTCAGTGAAGCATCAAATGTAATGATTTGGCAAAATGTATAGATAGTATAATGTAAATTACAGGAAAACATTTGAGGTAAGATGGAAAAGAAGTATTTGTGGTTATAAAAATACTCCCTGAGATTAAACTTTTTTCATCAAAATCTATAAAAAGCAATAACTAATAATACAATAGAATTAGCTGATACTATTAAACCAAGCTGTTTCTGATTCTGCAAAAATTGCTGTAACTTCTGAATAATTTGTTTATAACTGTATTTCCGTACAAACAAAAATGTATTTAGAAAAAAATAATTAAAAGTATAAATAGAAGCCATTTGAATGCTCATTTGTCAGTTCATAATGATTAAAAATTTGGGTTGTTCTAGCATGCTGGTTTATTGCATAGCTGCATTAAAACCTTATGTTTCTGGAATTAAACTGTGGTTTAGTAATCGTTTTTAGAAATAAATATTCTTTTTTTTATGTAGGAAAATCTCTGTATTTCATCATGCAAGTAAAGCAACAGCTTTTAAGAGAGCATTGAGTTCAACAGATGTGTGTAGCACATACCTGGTTAGCTGTGAGAAAAGTTGTAATGGCTGAGATTTTAAAGTTATTTTGGAAAATATCAGAATATTTCTTTGGGTGAAGTGTCCTTCTGTTGAACTACAAAGGAGTAGATGTCTGTACATCTCAGAGCATTTATATTTGAACAGAGTGATTGAACTTACAGCACTGTATGCTTTGAATTAAATGCACACTCATCAAAATAATTAAAGGAATTGTAAGCTGAAGTGAGCACTGGTGGGAAGATGCAGTTCTCCTTTGTGTACTTGTCATCTACATGAGATGCAGTACTTGAATGTAATTTTCTCATTTTGAAATGAATATATAATTAAATTACTTTAGAAATACTCATGGTTAATGAGAAAACTCAATTTGCCAAAAGTGTACACTTGGAATACTTTTGTGACATTCCAAGCTTGAATCCTCATATGCAAGTTTCATGCAAACATTATTGCTTTGGCAAGTGAACTTTACCATGGTTTATTTTTTAAGTGAGCAAGGTTATTCAATTTTCTAGAGTTTTAGAGGTTTGTTGGTTTTTTTAGAAGTGGTTTCTATGACGATATTACACATAAGGCACGAAGACTAATTGCTGACAGTAAAAGCATCTGCAATTGTAACTGGTGCTTTTCTGCATTTTAAAATATCAGGAAATGAGACATTTTAATTTTTTTAAAATTTATTCCTTAGCATTTCCTGAAATATGTTTGCTGTGGATGGCAACTCATCTTTTCCAGTAAATGTGAGAACTGTGATTGTGTCCAGCTTTTCTTTTCCAGCTGTCACTAGCAGAGTGTCATAATATTTAGAGATACACTCTATACCTGTCAGAGTTTGTTACAGTTCAGTGATGCATGATGAAGTGTGAGGGACACAGTCTTCCTACACTACTCACAGTATGAATGCAGTGATGATACTTCACAGTGACTCCTTGCTCAAGGTCAGGACAAAGAAACTCATCTGTGGTGTTCAACAACTCACTTATTAATTGCTGAGGTCTAGAATTCAGGGCCAATTTCATTAATATGCCAATAATTTGATGGAAAGATTCTTGGGTGTTTATGAGAAATGCAACAAACTTTTGTAACAAGTGAAGTTTTTCCATGCAAATTCTTTCAAAATGAACTGATTTAATCATCTGAAATGATTTCCTTGCTCAAATCCTTTGAAATGAAATACGATCGCAATAAGCTTTTGCTATTTTACCTGAGGATTAGTCCTGCTGGTATTTGAAGATATAACTGAAAAGGTACCTCTGACTAATACTTATTCTGGTAATTTTTATAACACCTTGAAAAAAAAATCAAACTTGCTAGCTAAGGGATTATTATAAGCATATAAGAATAATATACACCAAACTCATTAGCCTTATTCTTCTGTTTTGCTAAAATATGCAATTTTAAGACTTTAACACCTCAGGTGCTCTTGGCTTATTTTGTGAATGCCATTTAAATGCATGCTAGTGGGAGTTATTCCATTAGAATATTTGCATGTGCTACTTTTCCAGTTGCTAATTATCTAATAAAAAATACTTGCTAATTTACAGATGTTCTGTTGCTGCACTATTGTCCTAAACATTTCTTTTTCCTACACTGTTCCCTTGAAATCATAGGGCCATAAAGGAGGTATGACTAATTGCATTACTAATGGCATATTGAGGTGTTTAGATCTTTCAAAAGGCTTCTTTTTAGTTATTTCTTTCATCCAAACAAATAAATAAAAACATCTTAATTTTCTGCCAAGGATCTACAACTCAGCAAACTTGAGCAACATTCTTTTTAAAAATGCTGTTCAAATCACACAATAGAAAAATTCCTTCACACAGAGCAGTTTCAAGTAGAAAGGAGTTTTGAAAATCTGAAAGTTGTTACAAAAAAAACCCCAAACCTTTCAATGACAGTAAGAGTGAAAATGTTTTGTGCATTTTCTGGAGAGTACACACCTTGGACAAGCTCTTCCACCAAGCTCCTGGGGAGCATCTCTCCAAACCCAGGAATGAATTTATCATGTCTGCTGCTTTCCTTAAATACTGATCTGAAATATCTTTGGCTGGTTAATTGTAAAGGGATCAAAAGAAGAGAGACAAGAATTTGTCTGAGGTTTGAAAAAGTGCTTATACAGAGGCTGAAGATCTCAATGTAGTTGACAGAATGAAGGTTAAGGTGAGCTGGTTAAAGTTTATCTCATCTTTAGAGAGAAAATTGCTAGCTCTAAGTTGAATTCTTTAACGTAGGAGGAAACTGTATAGCAAGATCCTATAAAGAGAAATGGAATTTCTTAAAGGTTTCAGGAGTTCTCTATCACTAAAAGATGTTGTATGGTTGATGCATAAAGTACTGGGGGCAATTCTTTAAAGTATGTTACGGATCAAGTCAGACTGGATCATCCTAATGGCTCTGTGGTGGGCCATTGGTTTGGTCCTTTATGGGCATTGAAATGTCACCTCCTCCACAAGTGGGCATCATTCTTCTTTTATGCACATACCCATCTATTCTTGCATTTTCATAGTTTATGAGATCTAGTGTCTGATCATGAGGTAGGACAGCAGCTGACAGCTCTCTATTAGAGTTGTCATCGCTTACTTGAAAATAATTGTGAGTGCAAATAACTACATTCAGTTTGTATATACCTTCTATTATGTTCCTAATCAGTACAGGCAGGTATTTTTCTGTTTTTCTGCCTTATTGTACTACATTATAACCTATTTTGCTTCAAACTTCACACACCTTTGCAGTCCCATAGCTAAGGAAAATATTGAAATGTATTAACAGTAGGTTGTCATTAGTTTGAATTGGTCTCCTTCCATGAGTGAGCTATGTATTGGCTGCCAGGCTGTGTGTGGAACAATTTCATTTTCACTGGTGTAGCATAAACCCCATCATGCAATGACAGTTACTGAAACCTATATCCTTTAAAAAGTACTTCAATTTTTTTCTCCTTCTGCAGTGTTTAGGAGCAACTTAGACCCCTTCAGCACTTGGAGATTTACACTGAAATCATTGCCACCAAATTGGTTTTTTAAGCGTAGATTGCAAATCTTTTAAAGCATTTATTTGAATGTGTGTCATATGCTGCAATTAACTTGCCATTACTTGCAGCTGCCCTTTCCAGTGAAAAGATTAGAAGATAGGAATTTATAATCAGGGAACCTCAACACAGCTGTCAGAAAAGGCTTGGGATCAGTACAAGTAGTCTCAAGGGATAACTTGAAAGGCAGATTTGAACTGTGAACTTCTGTGTCAGAATTTTGATTGCCAAGGACCCCTCTAGGTCACACAACAAGGATAATGAGAACTACAGACTTAAATGCTCTTGGACAAAAGTTTATTATAACTGCACAGAGAAATAGCCCAAATATGTCACAGTAGATTCATGGTTATTACTGAAACAATGCATTAATGTTGGCAGTCACTTGAAATATGGTATGTATATAATAGTTTCATTTAGTATCACTTAAAGGTCTCTATTGCAAAGAGGCATGACCTGTCACTGATGTATGCTGCTATAACAAAATATGAGAGTTATACCTTTCCTTTGACAAATTTCAGATCACTCATCTACTGCACAAAATGAGAGGAACGTAGGATAAGTTGTTAAGAATTTAATTTGGCTTTGTGCTGTGTGTTTCTTATTTTAAAATTTAGGTGATTTTCCCCAAAGTAAAGAACATCAGGAGATTAGGTATAGTTCTTGCCATAATTTAGAAAAACAAACCTTTACCCATAATGAAAAGAGAAAGTAGCTTAAAAGTTCTTGGATTTTAACCTATTCTTTTGTGATGGCTGAAGATATTTCATTTGAAATAACATTCCCAGATGTATATGTAGTTCATTCTGAGATTCATAATTCAGAAATGTTGTATGCCAAAATAAATCTATAATAAGAGAGTGTCTGTCTCTGCCATAGACATGACAGAATCTAAAAGAAATTATGGCTTTTCTGAAGGAAAGTAAAAGTTGTCTTCTTTGGTGTCTCTCTGCTGTTACCTTTGCAGAGAATCAATGTTTATGTTGCTGTCGAGGTGTTGTGACACGGTTTTCAAACTGACTTGCATGTCATGCCTTGGTGATTGGGAAGACAGTGAATGTCACCAGCTTTCAATAGGAATATGGAAAACAAGATTAGTGCCTCCATATAGTGCTGTAAATAACTTTGCTACAGCAGCTGATGCTAGGAAGATTGTGAGTTTGTTTTTTACCATAAACTGATACCTCTGAGGTGACAGCAATGAGTTCAAGAATTCTATTTCTGCAATTTTTAAATCACTTTAAATCACAGTTTTTAAATCTTAAAGTAGAAATGAAATAAGGAAGTTCTTGGAAAAGAAAAAAAACCCCAAACAACAAAAAATATTGCTTTACACTTAAAAGAGCAGCTGCAGTTTATTCTGATAGTGAAATCTATCCAGTTGGAGATTTTATTTCAAAAATGTGTTCAGAAGTGTAGCCCTATTGAGGAGACCGTATTGACTGTGTAATTCAGGATGCAACAAAACAATGAAAGAAGAGTTTAATAAGGTGGAACTGATTGGGTTGGACATTCGTATACCTCTGTGAGTATTGTTTAATTGTCCATGAGATTGAGTTGTTAAATAAGCAGACTAATACAAACTGAGGAACACAAGAAAGAGAACGAATATGAGATCACAAAAATAGTTTTGTTTCTAATATGTAGTTCTTAATTATAGTGTTCTACACCCAATGCTGTATGCTTGAAAGCTTTCAGTTCACATCTGTATTGAAGGAAGCAAAAAAAATGTTATTTGTCAATACTTTAAATTTCACTCAGGTACATACATTATGTGCTTGAATTTTAAGATATGGAACAATTAAAAGATTACTTGGTTGACACTATAGATATGCCTGGAAGGTGTAATAGAGAAAAGTTTAGGTTCAATTTTTGATCTTATTTTACAAATACAGAGTGAGTGGCTGACTGAGAATTTGATAACCACATCAGGAATGCACACAGGATTGATTCTTCATTTAAGAGTGATGATCTGTCTTTCAGATGTAAATGTATCTCTTCTTTCTGGTCCAGATATGCCAGTGGAAAGGTTATAATCCTATTTCTAGGTCCAGCTACTTCTCATTGCTGTTTGCTGCAGGTTACCCTGCCCCCAGCTGTGCTGAGTGGGTTGCCAGGGCTCACTTAGCCCATTTCAGTCAGAATCATCTAGGCTTGCAAAGCGCTCTTTAAATAAGTGAGGGTAAGGTGGGGCTAATTATTTTTGCCTAAGAGAAGTCAGTTGTTCGAGCTGGTTTTCACCATGTCTGGAAAAAGTAAGTGGCTGGTACCTTCAACTTGTCATTTCTTGTTTATTTCACCCGAATTAGTGACTCCTCAAGATGACCCTGGGCAGCAGCTGGTTGTTGTTCTGAGGGGATGCTTCTTTAAACTGTGTTGGCACTGACCAACCTCACGTATTCCCATGAGAAGCTTGATAGCTGCAAGGGTGTTCCACAAAGGGTTTGTGCAGTGGTGTATGTGTGGGCTGGGAAGGTGGTGAGGAGAGTGGTGGTTGTTGTTCATCTGCAAGACTGGACACTAAGTGGGGAAAAAGAAATCATTCTTGGTTTGCTTCTGTCTGTTTATATGTAAATTATGGGAATTGATGAGATTTCTCCATCTCACAAATGAAACAAAGAAATTTCATTTATCTTGCTTCCAAAGTGGCTTGTTATGCTCTCTGCAGTCAGCATTTTCTTAAAGCCCCTTTTTTCCTCGGAAGTTCATGTGACTTTGTGAATTTTATATTTTGTAATTTAGGCTATGTTAGCAGCAAACTGTTGGATGATTGTGAGAAAAATGGCTAAAAAGTAGTTCACTAGGAAGCATTTTTGTGATGGTTGGTCCTTCACTGAATAGGAAACAAGCATAGAAGATAATGAACTTCACCTGAGTATCACCTGAGCATTAAAAAAGTGTTCCCCTGGGACCAATGTTGATTGAGTTTTAGAAACAGATTTCTAAATGGCTGATTTGATGAAATGTTCTCTACTTCATTGTTCTGTGGTGAGCTGAGTATGATAACTTCGAGGAGCTACACAGTTTTTTGGATTTACGATAATTGATGTGGGATGTCTGCTGTAAGAGTGACTTGCTTCATGTAAATTAACACTCACAAATTTCTTCACAAGTGTTTCTTTGTAGGCTAACATACACTATAAGTAATTTAATTTGTTAATCATGAAAACAGCTGTTTCATCAAATCACCATATTTTGAATTCTGCCAACATTAACAAGCAATGAAAATGCTTTTCAAGTAGAAATTGTAGGATTCTAAATTAACAGAAAGACATCTATGGTTTACACCAAGAAGGATCTGACTCATTATCATTATCATTTTACCAATGCACTGTAAAAGATAAATGGGTTCTTAGAGCTAACAGAGAGCACTGGATGTGTTAGCACTGATATTTGTGGGAATCATAAGTCAGAATGAGTTGGAGTTAAATATCTGTGGTACACTAGTCAGATTAATCATGTGAGTTTACTTTGACAAAAAATGAGATGCTGGGGAAAAATTTTACTATGAGGAGTTTGTTCTCTGTGCCCTCTTTGGGACTGTTGGATGTGATGGGTTGTGCTGTAATCACTCTGAAACCTCAGGACACATTTGAATTGAATTGCATTGCAAAGCTATAAAATAAAATTCATCACATTAAAAATAATTATTTAAAATTCAGTAAATTCAGATGAAATGACAGCAGCTCTTCAGCTGTTAGAATGAGTTCATTAAGTTATCAAAATCAGGCGTATGTATTTTGCATAAATCAGGTAAAACTGTGAATTCAAAAATGTTAATTTAATTTTTTTGACAGGAAAGTACTGTAGAGTGTATATGTAATTACATTCATAATAAAATGTGGTATTTGGGAAGGTCTTTCATGAGGCAGATTTTTTTCCCTGCTTTCCACCCTTAGACACTATCACACATTTTCAGTTTTTCCTACCTGTTTGTTGGTGTTAGTTCTGGCTCTGGCTGAGAGAGGGCAAAATATTCTCATATACCAGGAGAGTGAGTTATAAGCTGCACTGAATTTACTTTCCAAGAGAATGCTCCCCTCATATTTCTCTTGGCAACCATTAACAGCCACACTTTAAAATGCTGCCAGGGCTCCTGAGGATCCTTGATATCGATCTTATCTGGGGGAAACGTCTGCTACCTTGGTCTTGATCTTCCTCAAGTATTGTGCACTCCAAAAGTGCAAATTTCGCTCTGCCTAGTGACATGCAGTTTTAATAGAAGCAAAGAAAATCAGAATGTCAGTAAAGGAATATTACAGCAATGTAGTAACAAAGTCAAGAGGGATATGTATTAAGATTTCTGTAAGATTATGTATTATCTCCTGGATGGAGATTTGAGAGTCCATTGGCGTGCCTGTCTGGAAAGAAAGTTGTGTGAAAGAGAAAAGAAACTGGAGTTTGTGACAGACAAGTGAAGTAAGTGACCATTTTGTTTTGTGAAATAATCTACAATTAGACAGGAGTCATTATGACATGTAAGACTTATGGCACTCTGCCACTGGTGTACTGCTGAGCACAGGTGCTAAAGAGAGAGTTTAATGCAGACCCATATGTTGTAAGACCTGAAAAGACTCAAGGAACCTTGTTCCAGAGCTAAGAACTCCTGAATGTAGGTTGCTCAGGCTCCTACATAATTCATGTTCTTTATATTGGTGTTAAGATAGCCTTTTATAACCTGATCACAGGTTTTAACTTTTTTTCTCAGGAAAAAGCAAAAGTCAAAATATTTATATCCTCCTTGCCAAATTTCTAGTTTATCTCTAAGGTATTAAAGTACAAGATCCTCTTTGACTATAAAAAAATAGGTTGTTTCTAATGTGCAGGTAAAATGTATATTTATAATTCTTAGGAAAAAAAGAATACATTTTATCTGAAGTGCATGCACTCTTGGAAGTAAATCACTTTGAAGTGTTAAATGTAGAAAGATCTACCTTAATTAAAATTTGAAGAACTTATGGGGAATAAAAAACTTTCTTTCCTTGCAATAAGAAAAATCAAGTGATCATCCATCATTTTACATTGGGAAAAGTAGTTTGAGACTGTAAGTGACCACTCAGAGCATATTGAGATCAAGGCTTTTTGCGTTATGCAGGAAAATGGTTGAGTGCTTACTTTTTAATATATTTTTTTAAACTTTACTTTCATTTGTGAAAATAACATTAAAAATGCAATGATTAACTAAATTTTTTAGTTGCAGAGTTACCTTTGCATACAGTGACTATCACTTTAATCAAGTACACTTATCAGTTTTGGTAATTTTTATGCAAAATTAGCAAAATATCTTGAACTTCCAGTTTATGAAGCAATTGCTTCTTATGTGTTATGAGAATAGACAATATTGAATTTTGATGCAGACCAATAATGTAAGAAAGCTGAATCAAATTTGCGAGTTGTGATATGATTGATCTGTTTTAATGCTTATGGACTCATCCACTTTTAGGAGAGCTGAATGCATTTCAAGCTGACACCTGAAAATCAAAATAAAGCATTAGAGTAAATTATTAAATCCCAATAGGAAATCAGATGAAGTAGACAAGAATTTGGCTGCTACTCTGCTCTGCAAAGTTCCACAAAGGGGGCAATGTGAATGCTGAAGAGTGAAGTTTTGGGGTGGTTTATTGGCTTGCAGATTTCTGTCAGTACAGAGTTCTTTGCAAAGTGTCACACCATCCGTGTGCCTTCATTAATGAGAGAGAGCCCATCAACTCTTCCAGCCAGAAGGAATAATCTTGCCAAATTACCTTGCACAGATCCTGCAGTGGGCTTTCTGGTAATGTGCCAGATATTAATTTTTCTTGCTGAATAGTAATTTTCTTTCCGTAATTCTCAACACCATATAAAATTCTGTTATTAAAACTACTTCTTAAAGGCTTATAAAGCATTTTAAGTTTTGTTTGAACACAAGAATTCTGTTAGGACTCAGAAGTAAGAGAGTAAATGTAAGATATCCAAGATCTCAGGAAATTGTAACTTCATCAAGAAGGATTTCATTGAATTTAATGGACTGACAGGTAACATTCCAGAGGGAGATTGAAATCCTCTTGTAACAGCCATGGAAGTGGTTTCTTTCTCTGTTGCTCTTGCTCCTGTTGACATCTATGGATATCTGCAGTTTGGTCTCATTGGGAAAAGACAAAATTAGTGGCCATTTGTAAGATGTGTGAATGTGTAGTTGTGCCAGTGTTGTGGACAATATTTCCCAGATTACATATTCACTTTTAAGTGAAGTCTGTGTTGAGTTGCCCCCCTGTAGCAGAAGAGAACATTTCCCTGGTGCCCTGAAGGTCTGTTCATGGTGATTGTCTAAGCAGGTGAATTAATTCAGTGTCTGTGGGTGAGGAACATTTTATTGCCTTACTGGAATAGAGAACCAGAGCATTTCTGGTGGGGAAGAGCTCTGCAGCTTTTGTGCAAACACACAGCCGGGAGCAGGAGCAGGATCTTCCCTCTGAGATCAAACCCTGTCATGCTGGGCTGTGGGGCTGTGTCAGGGACCACCTGGAATCCCAGCTGACCTTCTGGATTAGGCCATGCTTTTTACTTGTTGAGTGCAATCTAGCTCATGTGGTTCCTTGCTATGGTAAATTATTTGGCCAGAAAACAGATACCAAGATTTAAAAAAAAAAAAAAAAGATGAGAGAGAAGGATAACATGGTGGGATACAGAGAATACAGAGAATAACCTTGGCTTTTGGTCCCAAACTCCAGGGTGCTGTACCACAAAGCATATGCTATTCTTCCTGCAATAGGAGTCCTTTACTTAGTACTTTACATCTTGGTAGAGTTTTCTTTAGTGGTGACTGTTTGTTGTAAATGTAGAAAGGCAAAATAAAATTATGCAACATTTAGGAATTGTACCTCAGCCAAAGTGGCTTACATTCATTTGAAACATCATCTGTCTCAGTAATTAGAATACTTACAGTTAACAGGGACCTGGCCCAAACTATTTGGTTTTGGACTGTGTTCTGTTTAAGCATCTGCCCTTGAGTTAATTTTTTTAAATTTCTCAGTATGTTCTAGCTGTGGTCTGCATATCTAATTCCTCTTGGATATTTTGATACCATTATGGATGCATGATGGTTTCAGACTACAAAAATCTTGACATTTTCTGTGTGGATAGAATATAGAACTATAGTATTTTCCATTATGAGAAAATGTTTCTTGGTTTGTTTTTTTTAATTCAACAAAATTTGTATTTCTAAAAAAAATTTAAAACCTTTAGGATGTGGCTGAAAGAGTCCTTTTTTCACATCAGTGACTTTCTGAGGTAAAAAAAATGCATTAGAAGAGGGGCAAATTCAGTGACAGTATGAGCAATAAATATTATGCTAGTGTAGTAGGAAATTATATTAATTTTGTTATTTTAAAGTACAACCATTCTAGTTCAGTTACAGTATTTTAAAGGTATGTGATGGGATGGGATTAGTTTGATATATTTGCCTTTATTCTGTGAATTATTTTACTGGTACCTCCATTTGTATTCTTACCGAAGAAGAGATGCAGAAATATAGTTAAGAATATTAAGATATTTAAGAACATTGAGATAGCTGTCACTTGAGGATCTTTTCTGGATATCAGTCTCTCAAAATCAAAGTAATATGGAAATATTTACAGAATTTTAATTCCAGAAGTTGAAAAAAATCAACATTTTTAATGTAATTAATAAAAAGAAATTTTTCCACTACTTTTTGGTTTCATTTTAGATTTCCTCTCATTCTTCATGGTAAGAAAGAAAAGAAAAACTTTAAAGAATAGAGCATTGGTGATGTCAGTTGAGGAACTCTGACAGAAAAATAACATTAGATACTTTGTCTTGTCCCATATGTAACTGTAATAGCACTATGCTGTGTGCCTATGTCTACATTTGTGTGTATACATTTATCATACAAAAGAGGATTTTTTTTTTTTTGCCAAGAGAGTTACAAGACCTTACAGAAATTAAGAAGAGTAGGAATTTTGTATGTGTCACTTTTCAATCAAATATCTCAAACTTCTGCACAAAAATGACTGCTGCCATTCCAGTTAGAGCTGGAGAAAATAAGGTCTGGGGTGTTAACACCACGCTGCAGTTCACAGGATCAGTCTGGGCAGGGAGAGGGGGTTAAAACTCTGCTTCTCTTATTCCCACAGTACTGTCAGCTCTGACAAATGCCATTTAGTGTTTCCCTGTGACTAGGTCACTGCTAATGACACCTGAAATGTAGATGTGAAGTGGAATTGTGAAAAATGCTTAATAGCTGTTTTGTCAGGGAAAAGTTATACATAAAACCACTTTGTACTTTTTATTGGAACAATTCAGCTATTAAAGCATATTTAACAATTTCAATTTTTTGATGCGTGGTATGCCGTAATTACCATCAATTTTTATTATTTTTGGCAAATGATCATTGCTGTGCTCAGAGGACTTCACCTAGACAGATTTTTCCATTTCATGCTGCAAAAAAGCCATTTTTTTAGCTCCTCTAGCAGTGCTTATGTTCAATCCACCATATTAAGCAGCTCCCTATTAACTGGATGGTTCAAAGGCTTAGCAATACATGTGTTTGGATTTAGATTGGCTTCCACTGTCCTAGAAGTTAAGCTCAGTCATTTAGAGCTCCTAGAAATTATTCTGGTACAGTGAATTAATTTGACCACTGGTTAGTAAGAAAATAGTATGTAGAAAAATCTTAAAACTGAGTACCCTTAAACCCAGTGGAGTGCCCCATACTAAGGAATCCTTAGCCATATCACATTTTAGATCCAGTCATCAGACTTTGGCTTGCTAGTTCATATTCTTCTGATAGAACTGAGTGACTGTTGTGAAATATTTAGCTTATAGAATATTAGCATTCATGTAGAAGATGAACCATCATTTTTTGCATAAAATAATTGAGTATGTCTTAATTTTATTGGTATCATGTTTGACCACTACATTGCATTTGCCTTCCTTATGTAGTAATGACAGCAGAGAATGACATTTCAGGATAAATGAATATACTTCTAGGCTACTTAAAAATGTTATAGTTTTTTCTGATCTTGGTATTCTTTGTACCAAGGACCAACATGCTGTGTTAGGCACAGCTTGGTAGTGGAAACAACAATATATCAGCAAAAATTTACCTGACTTTCCTTGGCCTTGGGTGGCACTGGGGATTCTCATGGTTCTTTTGTCAGTAATGGGTCTTCATAAGTGGATCTGCTCTTCAGATTCCCAAAGGATGATTTTATCCCCTGTGCCTGCTTATCCAGATGATGTCTGAAACTTTCAGGAGATTTGTCATTGTCTGGCTTGTAACTAAAGGATGTCCTCTTGGCTGTGCTCCAAAATAATCCATTCAGTTGTTTGATGTCCTGTAGCCTGGGGATGAGGAGAAAGTGACTCCACCAAATAATGAAGACTCTATTCTTATTGGCTTGGTGGCAATTCTGTACAATAATAAAATAAAGTAATTAATGTATCTTAATTATAGTCCTCCTTAAAAATCCATTGCCTTAGCATATTTTTCCAATAATGTGCAGCTAAAAGAACGAACCCAGAAAATATACAGATGCAATTTTGTTAATAATTCATGCACACATTTTAAGTGCCGTTTGGATAAAGTACAAACCAGAGGAAGTACTGAGCACTTTTCTTTTCAATGTCTTGGTTATATTTTTTTCAAAGATTCTTTTTCACACTTTATTGCTTTGAGGATCATGAAGACCACCTTTACCTATCTGCAGATAATACTGGAAAATGCTGATTTCTTTTAATTGCAATTAACTTGTCATCAGTAAAAGTAGAAAAGATTTTGAAAGATATGAGCAGATATCTTCCTAGCTTTGTGATAGCCATGTATCTTTCTGCACAAGAAGCCATATTATTTGGCATTTCATTTAATTTCATAGATCAGGAAGTGACTAATTGCAGACTTTCATTCTTTTTCTTCTAAAATTGAGAGGGATAAAAAAAGTAAATTATTTAAAAGCAATTAGCTGCATGCATGTTGTCCTGGCAAAGCCTTTCCTATGTAAATTTTGAGGCAAGCGTGATTTATCTGTCTTGTTGATATGAAACTGGGGAAAACCAAGGCTGCCCTTCTAAACTGATGTAGGTTGCTTTCCATTCTAATTTTATTGTTATAGAAAAATAAGACAATTACAAAATCAGTTTTAGTCAATAATCGCATCCTAAAATGATATTATTATTTATTCATGCTTAGTTAAATATAACTGTAACATGAAATAAATGATTATCTGTTTTGGATATAATTTCATCATAAGGCCTTTGAAGGTCATTTGGACTACGCAACTAATTAATGTTTTATTTCCAGCCTTCCTTAATTATTCTTGCCAGATGGTCCTTTATTTGTGTTATTGCTTAGAGTTTCCAGCTGAGGTTGTTTGATTGTTGAAGAAAAATATGTGATGGCACCATAAGATAACTGTAATTGAATTGTTAGGTATGTTAGAACATCCAAGCCTTCTGTCCCTGCTTTAGCCACATCTGGGAAATAAGTTTGTTAACAAAGTGCTTTGGCACCTCATTGAATACTTGATGTGATATATGAAAATGTTGCGAGCAAGCTCAATTAGTGTAAAAGCCTGTAGAAATAGAGCTCTGGTAGCTTCTCATTCATTTATGAATTACAAAATCTTCTGGGTAAAATGCACAAATGGGTAAATTACCAGGTGGTTGGTTTTGTTTAGGCTTTTGTTTGGTGGTGTTTGTTAGCATCTGACTTCCTTTTCTCACATCTAAACAATATTGCTTTTGTGTTTATAACAAAAAGGTAAATAACAAAAGACAAAATAATGTGATGAAAGCATAGTAATAGTCATAATTTTTGAATATTAGGTTGACTTTGGTAAGTAACATCTTGGGAGTGCTCATTTCTAAGAGGATTAGGTACAACACTGGCAGATGCCAGGTTTGGGACCAGGAATATAAATACAGCATTTACAGTAAACTGTTTTGTTTTAATCAGTCATCAGCATCGTTTGCATTGTGCTAGTAAATAAGTATTACACTTGTTCTTTGAAAGTCCCATGGTGCCAGGTTCTATATCACAACAAATAAGCATGCATGTTCTAAAAAAGCAGAGGCAACGAGAGGAAAAATGGTGCATGATAGTACACAAATGCACAATTTAGTTCCAAATACTTGTTTAATCTCTCTCGTTTCAAGCCATTGTTTACACCATTTTTCTATAACCATTGCAAGGAGCAGTTTTGGGAAATGGAGATGAGTTTACAGAAGATATTGAATATGTTTTACAGATATGTGTGTCAGAGGTAGCTGGGAAGAAAGAGCTGAGGTATTTGTGTGGGAAATTGATTAATGGATGAATAAGAAAGATATTGACACAAAGGTTCAAGATCAGAAGGAAAAATTGGCTCATCCAGGAAGGGAAAAGTGAGATATATCTTTGTTTCATTCATAGCTGTGTCCTTCAAGACACTTGGGTAGAATGTTGTTAAAAAAGGTAAATCAACTACAAATCAGAAATTGAAAGAAAAGGCCTACCATAGCAATGGAGAAGAGTTTGTTGAATAAGAATAGCTTAGACATGGCTTTCCTCAATTGTTTTCTTTTGTTTTGTATTTACTAGCTTATTAGAAAATGCTCTGGAAGAAAACTACCGTTCTGGTTGCGGAAATTAGCTCCCAATGTTGAAAATACGGATGTGCTATACCAAGTTTCACCAATCTAGTGCAACATTTAGAAATATTTGTAATTTTTTGTGCTGCCTCTTGCTACTGGAGTATGCCTTTAGCAGCACAGTGTACCTCCTTAGCAAATCCTCCCTTATTTGAGGAGTAGTTTAGCTGAGCAGCAGAGAAATGCTCTCGCGCTCAGCCGCTGTCAGAGATGCGCGTTCTTGGCTTCTGAGCGCTCTGAACGGAAAACTCTCTTCGGATGTTGGGGGAGATGGGAAGCAGCTGCTGCCTTTCAGAGCACAAATGTGGGGCTTTCAGAGCACGCTGTGTCTGCCACGGAGCAGGATGGAGCCCGACAATGGAGCCCACAACACAATGCAGATGCATCGAATTAAGGCTCTGCCCACCGGTGTCTGCTGCTTCCTCTGTAATTCAAGCGTTTTGTGCTTTAACTCGTTCGGTTGTTTAGATGTTATAAATATGCATTTTCTGAATTGCTGCTGTGAAAAATGGGACCCTGGAGCTGGTGGTAACATCTCTGCGGCAGTGGTGGAGTGAGTGGGCACTTCTGTCAGCTGTGGGAGATCTGCCCATTCATATTTAAATCCAGTCCTTGTGCCAGAACAGAACGGCAGACTGTTCACAGGCTCATCTTCTCCAGTGCTAGGCATGCATGTCTCTGAGCCACCAACAAAAGAGACTCGTGAATTTGTGTAGCAATCAGTTAAACTCACCAGAAACTGCTTTTAGCCACTGGTTACCCAAATAAACAAAATAGGTAAAAGAAGGAAGAGTACCACAGGGATTTCACCTTAGTAATTTTAAAACTCTTTTCAGTTTTAGCTTTCTTCTTTTTACCAGTTCACCATTTTTCTGCTTTCCATTTCACTCTCTTACTATACAAACCAAATTACCCGAACAATATTGCATAGTATTTTTAAATAAAACCTTTAGGAGTGTATATGAACTTCTACTCCCTTTCCCTCTTTTTATCTGGTGTTGCAAAATATTAAATTGAGGCTGATACCCCAAAGTTCCATAAGCTGCTTTGTCATCCATGTACTGAACTCTGCAGCTTTACAGACAGACTTTTCCAAAGTCTCCCAAGAGGTTCTGCATTTTGCTCTTTCCACTCAGTACAGCAGGAGGAGGGTGGCCAGCTGGGAAGAGAGACAAACCATAACAGAAGCGAGCTGACCTCTGGCTCCAGGATCTGTGTGAATGGGAGGTTGGGCCCAGAAGGTCTCTTACCACAGCAGGATATCCCAGTGTGAAATGCCAGCATGAAATTACTAATTATCCTGCTTTTTAACTTCAGGATGTGCTGCTGACTGTGTATTTTTGTAAAGTCACCATAGTACTACAGAGATATTTGCAGGAAGAGGTATTATCTTGCCATTGTGATGTTAAATTGTATCAGACCAATTCAGCAGTCTTTTGTATCACTTATTTTAATACCTCTGCCTTTTATAGGGATTTATAAAAATGCTGTGCAGAAAAAAAAGTCTCTAAGCAATAGATTAAATGGGTTTTTTAACCTTATTGTGTAAACCTCTAAATGCTTTGACGTTACATATGGTTTGTCATGGTGTAGAAAATCAATATTAGTGTTTCTTTGTGCCCACAATGCAAGATGTATTACTCAAGGTACATGACATACTACCTCACCAAAGTACCCACTGAGATTTGTAGGTGGTGTTGGGTTACAACTGTTTTTTTTCCTGGAGGCTAAAATTGCCTAAATCTTGGCTCTCACTGTGCTGTTTTTTCCCTCATTATATATTTAAGAGGGTCAAATCATTCATCATTCTCAATTACTGGGGTATAATTCACTGCATGCAATGTGAGCTACAGACCAGATGCCTGGAAATTCCTGCACTGACCAATAATCTCAGGTCCCAGTACACATTCTGTTTTTAATACAGCAGTAACATGTTTGTTTCCTATTGAATTATTTGTAGAAAATGCATCCCTGATCAAAGCTTCATCAGGCAGGTGGTTATCAGGATGGGACACAATCAGGGAGACTCAGAGCAATATAAACATTCTGATCTCTGTTCCTTTTAACAGCCCACAAAATGCCAATAACATTTAAAAGGAATAACTTGATTTTATTAAAGGGCAGGATCTGTCATGGGAACTTGAGGCTGCAAGGTGTTTAAATGAATGTCTCATAGTGGACTGGAAGTCCTGCCCTCTACTACTACAGGTGCTAGGGTAAAAGCTGCATTAATTTTTCAAATGTTTCAGTTTGTCTGTGTTCTCCTCTGCTGTTGTTTCATAAAATAATGTATTCTTCATGGTTTCATGCAGTAAATTCATTACAGCGAAGGTGCAGACATCACACAAAATTCAAAGAAATCTCTCTGTGAACAACCTGTTGTAGTTTTGAATTTTTTGATTTGCTGTACCTTCACATATTTTGTGCCAATTTTAGGGCAAAGAAGTCTCAATATCTGGGATTCTCAAGTGGTCAATATTCACAGTATTTTTGGGTTTTAAATATGAATCTGTAGCATCAACTCAGTTTGCATCCAACAGAGCATATAAATGGAATGGTTTTTGAAGAGCTAAGAGGGAAGGTGTTCTGTTGGGTAAGGCCCCATCTTGAGTTCAGTTTTGGGCACACATTTCTAGAAATACATTGAAGAACATGTCCAGAGAAGAGCAATGGGGATGGGGAAGGGTCTGGAGCTCAAATCTGAGGAGTGGCTGAGGGAGCCACTGGGGGTGTTTAGTCTGGAGAACAGGATGCTCAAGGGAGACCTCACTGCTCTCTGCAGCTCCCTGACAGGAGGGTGGATGACCTGGGGGTTGATCTCTTCTGCCACATCTCAAGCCAAGGGATGAGAAGAAATGGCCTTAAGTTGCAGCAGGGAAGGTTCAGATTGGATATTATGAATTTTTTTCTCACTCAGTGAGGAGTCAGAAATTGAGATAAGTTGCCTAGGGTAGTGGTGGAGTCGCTGTCTCTGGAAGTGTTCAAGAGGTGTCTTTATGTGGCACTTGGGGGTGTGGTTTAGGGATGATTATGGCAGTGCTGGGTTCACATTTGGATGAAATGATCTTGAGGATCTCCTCCAACCTTGATGATCGTGTGATAAGATTGTGATGGCTTGGGAATCGATACTGCTCATTCAGCTCAGCACACCAGTGACCTTGTTAGCCCAGTTTTCTGGAAAAGTAGTGTCAGAGATGTGTTTTAAAGATTAATGGGGAGGTTTCAGTGGGTGAAGTTTTTTGGGTAGCCTAAGGGGTAGTGTAGTGGAAGGCGCAAATGGTCTTCTAATTTCAGAAAGCAGCATTAATGATTCAGTACCCATAATGATAACACATGAAAAGTGCTAGATAGGAAATAAGAACTTTTCAAGGGGTTTTGAAATTAAAGGCAAGTAAAAGGTATTTGAAATGGTAGGGAAACCGAGGAAGCAGGTGTAAAGTAAAAGGTGATGTGATCAAAGTGATGACAAGATAATGATCTCTCAAGAAATGCCTATTCAAGGTGTAAGTGGGCCAGGATTGCACTTGTTAGGGCAGGTGGGGGAGCTGCAATGGCAGAGTTAAAAGCTGCTGACCACATTAGTGAGAAACAGAATGGTGAGAGTTATTAAATATGCTCACACGGTTTTGTGATTGTGTTTTAATCTGTGTTGTTGGTATTTGCAACGCTAGAGCTCAGCTCAGCTAATCGTTCCTGTCCTTTTTGATTACTGTTCTGTGAAATACTGAATTGTCAATTTTGTAATTGTTCATTGACACTTCTAGAAATAGAGAAGAAATTTATTCGGGTCAGCCCAAGTGATTTTTTTTTCTCTTGGAATCTCACTTTTATAAGCTATCAGGGGAAATTAAATGCCAAGTTCAACATGACATGTATTTTTAATAAAAGCAAAGAAAACTTGAAAACGAAAAATTAGAATCTTACACTTCAGTGCAATTGACTGTCTAGAAGAGGATTTTTTATTAAGTCATGTGCCTTTTTTAATTTTTAAGACTGATGCATGAGTAAGATAGATAGAAAACCACAATTAGAATTATTCCTCTGTTTTATCTGGAGCAGCATGCCCTGATTACTAAGTTAGTACTTTCTGGCACATCACAATCTCTAAGCCCATCTAGTTAATGGTTCTCACTGGGGGTAAATATTATCTGGATCAAATAGCAGCAAATGATGGCTACTGCCCTCAGCAGCAGACAGTCATGCAAAATTCCTTTTTTTGTACCAAAGAATAATTTAATTATAGATATAAATTTAAGTGGCTTAAAGAGGAGAGAGAATGAAATCTCAAGCTAGCCCAAATATAAAGAAAAGAAAAATTCAAAAAGTAACTGGGAAAATTATTAATGTGATTGTACCAGCAGATCTCTTTGTGCTTTGTTGTGATTTTGAACCTAAAATTGGTGATGGCTGAGAGGCTCCTCTGGAAGCTCATGTAGAACAGGAGCTGGATTCAGGTGTTTTGATTTGCCTGTAGAGAAATTTTTCTTTTTGTGTAAAATACAAAGGAAATACTTTTTTTTTTTTTTTTTTTAAGACGGTTCTATGGCCAAGTTCATGAACATGGAGCCTGATGTAGTTAGTTTCCATATATGAGGAAAATTCAGTTAAATATAAATGGAAGAACTTAGGTTACTTTTGAACGTGACAGTATATCATGTGACATTTTGGCTCAATGTCTAGTTTCCAGTTGTCCCATAAAGGTGATTATTTGCAGACAGCCTTGTTCCCTCTGGCCTGTATCACTTCTGTCATATGAGTGTGGTGCTTTGACTTTATTTAGTTTAAGTGAAGAATATATGGAACAGCACCGCCTTTCCCTGTCCTCCTGCTGCAGACTCTGCACGTTTTTCTGTCTCAGCTACTCTAGAAGTTTAAATATTTCCAAGTATCTACAGGAAATTTGATGATACAAATGCTATCAGGACTGAATAGTGATGATTTAGGGAAAACAAAGTCATGTTCAGTTCCTGAAGTGATGTGAGATATCAAAAAACCCCAAACCCTCAGTTTTCGGTTGCTTAGTCAATACTTTTCCCAACAGTTATTCTGTTTTTCCTCCCCCTAAAGGGGGAGATAATGTGGTTTATAAAAAACCAGAAATTCTTTTATAGTATCTGCATGTGTTCAAGAAGAAATCAAACTCCTGATACTGCAGTGGACTTCATTGGCAGATGTATAAGAGTAAGGATTAATCAACTTGAATAAGGACATCAGGTTTTCTCTGTGAAAAGAATGAGTTCACCTGTGGGTTGTTTATTCTAAATAGTGTATCATGAAAATCAAACTGGTTTATATTAATACCTGTAATATTGAAATTAACTTTGAACATTACCCTGATCTAATGTTACATTTAGCTCTTATATTTAACCTGAGATTTGATGGAGAAAATAAGTATTAAAGCAATATGAATTCACTTTCCAGATCTTTGTTAATCTTCAGTTATCAGGGGGTCCTGATTATTCCTAAATACCAATGGATGTACTGTCACTTGCTTTAAGTAATTTCATATTATATATAAATTACTTTTGCATGATTATTTTAAAGGTTTGGCAGCCTGCATTAAGTATACTTGTAAAAATAATTTCCTTTTTAAGAGAATAGTATAAATTTTCCACTTAAACCAAAATGAGAAATTATACAATTATATTTGCTATGAATAGTAAGAGTTTTGCTTCTCAATTTGAAAATGACAAAATGCACAACTATGTGCATTTCAATGTTACTTGTATTTGTTTTAAGACTCACAAAGAAATTAATGATGATGAGTATAATAATGACTAACCACTTTATATAAACACAGAAAATTCCTTAAAATATTGTAATTAAACACTTAAAGGTACACACTTTCTGCTCAATCTTTTGTGTATCACATGGATCAAGTAATTAATGAATAAGGAAGTTGATAATTGAATCATTTGCTCCTTATCTGTAGCTCTATAAGTTGCACCCTTAGGTAATAGATACCCCAAACATTCTCTTCCTGAAGCAATGATGTTTATACCATTGTGTTGTGAGCCAGCCTTATCATGAATTTTCTGAGATCTGTAAAGTCTGAGGTCCTTATAATTGCTCAGCTACTCACTTCCTTCTAGAGGAGAGAGGTATCTTCTACTGCACCAGTGATCAGATTATTTTCATCTTCTGTAACGAGTAAAGAGATATTGTGGGTATGGAAGAAGTAGATAGGGAATGTATTCTCTGTCAAGGACAGCTGGAGGAGGCAGCAGCTACATTGCAAGAGAGGATCATAGTCTTGGAAATTTGGAGAAATATGTATTGATTCCAAAGTGTAGTGAATACTAAACTGATAGTGATTCAAAAGTTAAGATAGGGGGATGCAGAAAGCAAGATCTGTATTGACAAATAAGACCTGTAGAAGGCTTGAAGTACTTCTTCCACTTTGCTTGATTTGAGCCATGTTTCATGAGACTCCTATGTTAACTTCTGAGCTCTGCAATTCAAAGTGCAATCTGGTTTTAGGGAATCCAGAGATCAAAATTACATGAAATATCTTCCACAGCGTTTCTTTATAATCCATGACTGTATATTAGATGCCCTTAGAGAAACAGGGTCATGAATCCAGATCTTGCTTTTCTGAAACAGTGACCTATTAATAATATTTGTTCTTCGTATTATCTAGCCATGATTCAGACTGGGTTACACTGCTTTCTTTAAATGAGTGTGCTTAGTTTCCCTTTAAAATGTTAAGGGTAATTTTGAACAGCCTTAGTTTCTCTTTGAGATTTTAAGGGTAATTTTGAGAGGATTTTCTTTCCTCCCCCTCAAGGGTCTAGCAGAACCTATCATATACAAAATATGATGTCACCAGGAAAAAGAGCATACAGTGTAGACTCTGCTGTCATCAGTGTGCTGATGACCTGGGGCTCTGGGATTTATTTTCATTAAACTTTATCAGTAAAAAGTCCTCTTTGTCTCTGCCTTCATAGAGTGTCTGTGAAATTGGATTTGGATGACAATGAGCTGGTTAGTGCTCTGTCTAGGAAAGGCAGGCTTTGCTTGTTTGGGAACCTGAGAGCCATCCTTATCTGTAAGGATCTTCATGAAAGATGCAGTTTGTTCTCTGATTGGAGATCTAATAGGCTTGGTGGACAAGAATGGAGTTTTGACATGCTTTGGGTAGTTATCTAAAGCTTTTACCCTGGAATTTTCACTTTGCCACACCAATAGAAGTTTGTGTAGCTCCTCATTGATTGCAGGGACCTTACTTCTTGTTTTCCCTGAGGCCAGAGGGATTTCTCAGTTATTGCTGTACAGGCAGAGTGCAACCATGTGGCTGTCACACAGGTTAAGGTGGTGTTTGACACTGAGTCTTTGTGCAGCCTCTGGGCTTTTCAGGTGTTTTCCTACTTTGTAGAAGTACAGGGTCTGCAGTGGATCCTTAAGTCTTATACAATTTTGGTCCTGTTATCTACACAGATCTTTTCATAGCCTGTTCTTCCTCTTGGCTCTGCTTTAAATATCTTTGTTGTGGCAAGGCAAGGTTCTCTGTGGAAGAATGAGGACCTTCTAAGGCATAAATCCTTATCTGTCTCTCCTCTTTTTAAGACAAGGCTGGTCTTTCCCATTCACTCGTACATAGAAGGCTGCTTTTTCTTTTAATATTTTGTGTGTATTTCCCTCAGGAAAACAGTTTGTAGACCTGGGTGTTGTAGTTTTTTTGTTTTGTTTTGTTTTCTTAACAATCTTTGTCTCATATTTTACTACAACAACTTTTAATAAAGTTTTAAGATACATTTTACTTGCTTTGCTCTGTCAGCAGAATAGCTCAGAGGCATCCAGATTTACATCCTGAGGTTCTAACCTCACAGAAAGGAAAAAGCATCCAAAACTATACAGATAATCCATGTTATTATTTTTAGTGATGTTCTGAAGTGACACAAAATCAACATTTCCTAACTGGACATCACAACCTTGTCTTTCCTCTGGAACTAATTCTATTTCAATGAGCAGAATATCTCCAAATGCACACTTCAGTTGCAGTACCACCAGGCCCAAATCTGCTCATATTGTAAAATGAGCAATTTGGCCTTAACTAAGTCAGCCATGATAACAAATCACTGGGTCATATTATAGGGGGTTTTTTTTCTTCCATGTAGTGTCTTGGGCTCTCCCTTTCCATAATCCCACCTGTGCTGCAGGTGGCTGTTGCTCCTCGTAAGAATATACTTTTCTTTAGATTTTTTTTTTAAATTTTACTTTTAGAGTACAGATCCCAGTTCAAGATGAAGACATTAACAAGCACAGAAGATTAAGTTTCAGGCTTTACCGTGCATATAATTTAAACTTGCATGGATTTCAGGACATCAGTACGAGTTCTTTACTGCACTGAGGATGTGCTCTGCAGCAGGAGAGCACATCCTTTTCTTAGCAGGAAAGGAGTTACTGTGAGGATAACAGTTTGCATTGCCGGTTCCTGCAAACCTGTGGTTGCATCATGCACACATGGAGCAAATAGGAAGCAAGAAGATAATAGATGACCCACTTGTTTCAGCAGCTACCACCCTGTTCCTACCTGCTTTTTATAATATTTAGATATTTGAAGAAATAGTGGAAGTTCAAGTGTACTATGTAAGGCTGCAGAATCTTCAGCCACTGAAATTTATCAGGAGAGGAGGAGATCTGCTGTTCCAGTCCATGTATTTTGTAAGGGATAGGCACGCTTAGGAATATATACAAAATAGAGATTGATCTGTAGACAAATAATTGTCTGCTTTTACTGTGATGATAGAGACAGCTTTTAGATGGACAGAAGGAAGATAGACAGAAGCTGTGTGAATGAGTTATCATCCTGTAATTTAATTTAGTGTAGTCAAATATTAACTGTTGAATGAAAACTGACACAGCATAGATTTATCAGGTGAGGCAGCAAAGTACATCACAGATTATGTCTTTGAAGCTAATGGAATTTTCTTCATGTATGCTTTTGTATTAAAACATTTAATTTTAAATAACCTGCATTTCTGTGCTGGCCTTGCTATTCTACCACCTGGTTTGCTAGATATCAACATTTTCTTCAGAATTAGTCAACAATTAGTTTTATCAAAGTAAATATTTAGAAAGTATTTAATTTTTAAAATTACTAAACTTTTTTCAAATAAACACATAGGATTTAAATGTTTGTTTTAATGCTTAATTTTGTAATTAATTTGTAAACATCTAACAGTACTATTTGATAAAAAAACCTGGTAGCACCTAATTTCAGTACAACACATCATTTTGTGCTACTGCTCGATCTGGCATTCTGTGAGGTAATAGACCTCTAGAAATAAATTTTTTTACTTGTATTCATGTTAATTACAATTAATTTCTTTCCTGTTTGATTCCTAGATTTTTTAGTTTTGATTGCAATTAGTTCAAGGTCAGCCCTGTAGTACCTTGGCTTCTGACTAAATCAGGCATCACAGATAATATCCCAACCTCTACATGATCCTAATTTTCTGAAGTTAGGCACCAAAACTCCTCATGCAGCTGATCTGAGAGATGAACGTGTGCCCCCATAAGGAGTAGATGAGTGGGAAGTAAAGTTTAACTGTGATTAGAGATAGCCAAAAGGAACTGCTGTGTAGAGTTTAATCCTATTACTGCCACACCTGTTTTCCAGATAATTTTATAAGAGTTAAAAAGTGCAAGCTGCAGTAAAAGTATTTTTTAAATACTGTACAAATAATTTTTTTAATAAACTGGATCACTGTAATCTGAAATAATTCCTCTCTTGGCATAGCAATCATTAATTACACAAGTCTTTGTGATTTTATACAAATATCAGGAAGAGTTTAAAATTAATTCTTTAAAATATCTGATCTAAAAAGTTTCATTTGTCATTAAAATTACTTCCATTTAAACCATGCCTTTGAGAAATGCCTCTACAAGGTTTCTAGCTTAATGAAATAGCTGAGAAAATATCTGTTTGCTTACTTTGGAAGCTGGAATGTACATTTTCATTTAATCTCTCTGTAACTAGGAAAAGAAATTATCCAGACAAGATGTGTTTCTGGAATATTTGCAAGCACAGTACCTACTGATACAAAGTGTACTGAAAGGGAACTGTCTGTCAGTTTTCACAGCCTGTTTTTAAACAAAATCCTACATTTATTGTTTTGCCCTGCAGTGAGGGACTTTTTGGTAAGGCAGTGAAGCTAAGAGCCTAACATTATATATTTATCTGTGAAAATGAAATTTAACACACTAATACATAACATGGCATAGAAAGAGGAAAAAATGCAGACAGATGTTTTTCTTCTCTGTTGTGTACAGCCATGCACATGCTTAGTGGTAGGGAGGCTTCCTGGTTTATATTGTTATTCTGGGGATGTGTAAGTCTGGGGACTGATTAGTGGCACTTACATTGAAGCAAAGAGAGGAAATTTTGAGTGGAGTAAGAATTCCCATATATGTACATTTATTATGTTTTCATGGTCTCTACAATTATTCTACAGTAGGAAAAAGCAGAAGGAGTTTCTTCTGAGCAGTCCTCAGGCACAATGTATGCTAAATATACTTTTTTGCTACAGTGTACTTTGATGATTTCATGACTCGGTTCTGGTAACTGTGCCAACCTATTGTCCATTTACCAACAGTGATGCTTGATATCCTGTGCTATTCACCTGTTTTTTATGATTTGTACCTTTATTGGGAGCTCTTTGAGGCAGGACTTGTTTTTTACTTCTGTGTAAGACACTTGGTGCTGAGGAAGTGAAATTGGGCCTTTTAAGTGGTACTTAAAGGTGCTGCCATTACAGTGCTGTGCCTCACTAGGGGTGTTTTAGTTTGTGGACAGCTGACATTCAGAGTTGCACTTCAACTAGTGTTTCCATTATTTTCACTCATAAAAGCTTGGGTTGCTAATCAGACAGACATAATTTTGTAATAATTGCCCTTAAAATGGGATCTGCTTGATTTTGTAAAATTATTTTTTTAGTGATTAAATTTTCTTGACTATGAAATGTGAATGCCCTTTTCTATTTTAGTTGAAAAGAAAGTGGGACTAACTTCTTGAAATAAGTCATCTCCTTGCAAAGATGTTTGACAGCTGTATATAACCAGATACAGATTTGCGTAATGAGTGCAACAGTCAGATGTTCTGCAGGAGTGGTGAAAGAATGGGCTATTTCAGCCTTTCTTTTCAGCACTACTCACATGCAGCAGTGTCATTGGCAGGCATAACATTTCTCCAATTCCATGAACTCGATGTCTTAAGAGTGTGAGTAAGCCCTAGGACACAGAACTCGTTTGTTTTCCTTGTCTTACAGTTACCCAATGATCTGCCCAGTGAGCTGTTGATCAACTAAGACAGTAAAAGATTTGAGATTTTTGTGTGATCAGTATGTGTATTTCAAAGGAAAACATGTGGCACATCATCTCCTGCTAGCTCATTCAAGTGAGAAATGCTGCTACATGTGATTCTTAGTAACTGAGGACTACACAATGCTGCTTTGTTCAGGGTGGGAGCACACGCTTCATGTAAATGTGTAAAACAAACTGTGCTGATTGTTTAGCAAGACTTAAACTTGCAGAAATTGTTATATGACTCCAAAATGCATCACAGGCATTCACCCACATGGTATTTTGTCACCTTTACTCATGCTTTTCAAATATATATAAAACTTTCTTGCTCTCAAAATACTTCAATTTGCTTTGTAAAGAAATGTAATCGCTGCTGTCCTGCTGGTGGGTGGAGGTGCATCCTGTAGCTGCTTCTGAACCTGAGGATGGATTTCCCTAAAAGTAGCTTATCATAAAAAAAGTTAGAAAATTATCAGGTACATACAATTGGGTGATATTCCAGATGGTAAACAAAACCAAAACACAAGATAGAAAAGGAAGTTACTATCTGTTGAAAGTACTCTTTTCTTTCACTTTTTATTTCCAGGTAAACCTGACTGACAATAAATTCAGAAGGCCATGGAATATTTTCCCCAGAGGTCATAGGTTGCCTTTGATGATATATCCTTGGATGGTTCTTCTTATCTCATAAATATCTCTTTGTTCGCAGAGTGGCAAGAATTACTGGTTGGCAGTACAAAATTTTATAACTAGAACTTTTAAACTGTGACTAATATTGGTTTCCATTAGAAGATCTGAAGCAAGTGACAAATGTTGCTTTTGTAGCTCCATTTCACCTGTTGGTATCTTAGATTTTAAAGCTGGGGTTTTAATAATTAGTTTTTTAAATCTACTGCATAGCTTAGTTGGAAAAGATACCTTTTCCTTTTGTTTATGTAGCTTATGGCTTTATGTTACCATCAGTCTTCAAATAAGATCATATAATTTTTTTTTTATAATCTGGTGGTTTATAGGAGTACAAATGTGATTTTAAAAATCGTCATACTAGGGAAGGTATTTTACATTTAATTTAATCTCACTTGTTATCTTAAAATGCTAGAAAACCCTCATAACTTGTATCAATGTGGGACTGTTCAGAGTTTGTATATGGTAATGAAGAGTCATGACATAGATTTGCAGAGATGTTTTGATTGTTTGTTTTTTTTTAAAATAAACTGTACCATCCCTTAGTCTCAGAATTTCAGGTAGTAAATAATTCAACAGATAAGTCTAAATAAGTTGAGTTGGCAGGGACACACAGGGATCATTGATTCTGACTCCAGGCCCTGCACAGCACCATCCCCAAGAATCATCACTTGCCTGAGATACATATCTCTCTCTATATATATAGATATATAGATATATCTAAATAATTTCTGCCACTTACGATGTTCTGTGTATCATGAAGTAAATCCTGTGCATAGCTGTGTTTCATTCTTCTGATGGTTTTATTTCAGTCATTGTTCATGAATTCATCAAGACTTTAACGTTTTCCTCAGAGCTGCTTGCTAGCACTATTTATATAGTCCTGTAGTGTAATTTTAGCTTACTAAAGAAGTTCCCCTCAGGCAAGTATGATCAAAGTGCTTTGTGCCTTTAGTTATTGTCAGTAACCAGGACAGTTGCTACTGGAGTCTTTGGTAAGGGATGATTTATGATGTTTTGCTGGAAGCCACACAGGGTATCTTTGTCTCTTGAGACGTTGGGAACTCCCTCTTTGCTGAAGACAATTTCTAAGTCTCATACTTTATTAGCATCTGCATGTATTCACACGGCATCAGTATCTGGAGTTAAGTATCATGACAAAAGCTCTTTGTGTTTTTCTATTTTCCGCTAATTGTTTGTTCTAATAAACTAACTTTTGGTGTAAAAAATGAACAAGAAGATTCAAAAGTTAATGAGTCTAAAGAAACATCTGTTAGAAGGACTTTCATTACCACACATTTCCAGGGAAATCAGAACATAAGGCAAGACAGCTGATGAAGAGCCTGTTTGGCTTAAGCAAATGAATAATGTGGCCCAGGACAGAGGATCAGCTTTTCAGTCAGGTCCTAATAAGCAAGGCATTGTTTTTGGCAGTTAACCCCAGATGCTAAGCTGGTGTCAACTGCGTTGTTCTGTACTTTTCTCATGCCAATGTAATATGTCCATCCTGGCAGGATCCACTTTCCCTGTTATTTTTTCAAGGCACCATACCCAGTACATTTTAGCCAGTGGGCTTAAAAAAATACCTGTCCCTTGTCTAGGATCTAAAATTATTTCCAGTCTAAAATGAAATCTCTTAAATAATATGCCATGCTGTAAGATCTAGTGAATAGGAAAAGAAAGGGTGGTGTCTTCTGTATTTAAAAAAAAGATTTTTTTATTTTTTTTTTTTTGCATAACGCATGTTATTATTTCTCCCTCTCCCCCTTTTTGGAACTATTAAAAAGTTGAAACTGATTTTTGTACAAGGATTTATAGACTTAAAAAACAAACTTTTATACAACAGGCACTCAAGTGAAAAAAAATAAATACAACAATACTTTTCACACAGTGAAACTTAAAGCACATTTTTTAAATCAGTGAGGCCCAGATTTACTGTTCTGCAGCCAGTACTTGTATTCTGACATGACAAACAACATATAATGAAATAAACATATGTAATTATGTACATCCTGAAGTTCTCATTGATGCTCATCCTCCATGACAGCACTGATTGGCTTAAACAACTCTTTATTAACACAGAGATGCTAAATTTATGAAAATTGGTCAAATACTTTTTAAATCACAGGCTAGACATGTCATGAGAAGTTTGATAGAACCAATACAAACAAGTTTAAAGCCTGAGCATTCTGAAGGGAGGTCGTGGTGTGGTTTTAAATCAGTCTGGTCATGGGGAGGTGGGGAGGAATGGTGTCTATAAAAAATTTTTCTCCATAATTTAGAATAAGAGGCACTTAAAGCAATATCTTGGAAAGTTCATGGGATGTTTTTAAAAACATGCCTGTGTGTATGCAAATTGACTTTGTATCTTTTGGCTGTACCTGGTTCTATAAGGTGGAAAGTTGATGGGAGATGGAGGAAAATGTGCCAGAGAAGGGGGTACTAGAAAAATGTCTGTGTATGGCAGCCCAGTGTTATCTGTACTGATACCTGTGGCTTGGAAAGCAGCAGAATATGGATCCTTTTCTATATAAACTAAAAGCTGTTGGTGTGTTCTGGTATTCCTCACTCCACCTGATGCCTTCCCCAGGTCTCATGGCTGTCCTGATCTACTCCAGCCTTGAATTCCAAGCTTGAACAACTTCCCCATATCTTGGTCCTGAGCATAATATATTATTTTATTGCTAAACATGTGATGTGTTTCTTTCATTGTTGTTGGATAGAGTAAAATTGTTCCCATTTCTTTTAAAGCTGTTTTAGCATAGCCTGGCTCAGTGATTATAATTTCTTTATGATTAGCCTGATCCATTTTGCTTCATTTTCAGAATTGATTATGTTCTTTAATATTAGAGACATCAAACTCAGTTTCCAGGGCTATGCAGAGCAATTAAAATGGGACAGGACAATTTCAGGACAATTATTTCTCAATATTTTTCTACTCTGCTGAATAATAGACTCAGATGATATCACCCAGTGGTGGTGTTAGCACTCTACATGTTCATTTTCACTTATATATAATTATTAAATCTTAAAGTAATTTTAAAGATGAATCTCAAAACTAGTGTATGCTCATGCTGAAAAAATGGTTGGTTATGGTTTCTTGTATTAGATCAAATTCTACCTTCCACAGTTTTAAAAGCTGCTATTACATTTTTAATTCTTGAATTTCTGTTTTCCCTGTTTTGTTTGAAGTATTGCTTAATGGGAATCGTGACCATGTAAGCAATTTACTCCCTCTTACAATTAATCTTGAGGATATATTTTAATGAGTTTAAAGAAATGTTATCCATCATGAGGGAGCAGAAGCAGATCATTAATGTTTTCGTTTAAAAGCAGAGTTATTTTTGAAACTGAATCTGTCAAAATTTCAAATTCTGGTGAAATACTTTTAAAATTCAATCTCATGAGTTGCAAGGTTTCTGTAGTTGCAGTTTCCTTTCTGCACTAATTATTCATTTGGGAATCTGGTTATTGGCTTAAAACAGAATCCAAATTCAGTGTTATATTTAAAATTCAATATTGATGAATACTTTTTTAGCTCTGTCAGTACAATAAATACATTTGGGTAATGGCTACCATCACACTTCATTATAAAATAATATCTACCTTAAGTTTTCGATGTTTTCAAGAAATTATATACACATAGTGTGTCAGTATGTGGAATTGTGATGAGGTATTTTACCTTAGTGGGTTCTTAGTAACTTAGAAAATTGCTGATACAGGAATAGTTCATTGTGTTTTGGATTCAAATATGTCCTTTAAAGGCAGCAAATTAAGATCTTGGAAAGGCAAAGTAAAATAAATCAATGTTTCTACTCTTGGAAAGGCAAGGAGATAACACCAGTTTTCTTTTTTACCAACCCAGAACATTCAGGGAGACTTTGGGTCCAGAAAATCACATTTCTGTTTTAGTTTGGAGTAAAAATAGTTTTGCATTTATAGGAAGAAACATTTCTTTTAATGGATATTAATAATTTACAGTCTGTTTTCCATGTGTGGGGGTTTTGTTTGGCTGCATTTTTTTTTAATCCTGATACCACCGTTTATTGGTAGCAAATTGGAGTTCTCTTACAAATAGACATTATTCCATTGAGGTTAGTAGTTCAGACATTTATACCTAAAGAGATTTTAATCCTCTTTACTGTTACTTTATAGGAATGTTCAGTGTATCTGGTAATGGTGTTTTCTGAAGGTTGGCTGAGAATTGTAATATAGGAGCTGCATTATATAGCTAAATTCCTTTTTTTTTTTTTTTTTTTTTTTTTTTTTTTTGGAATGCCTGAATGCCTCGTTCAGATTATCTTTTACTCTTCATCAAAAATTAAAAATTATAATATAAACTCTCTGGACCATAAACCCCTCTTTTTTCTGTTTGCACAACAGCTATTACAGAGAAGTCCTGGCTCATGGCTTTTAGGCAATAAACTGTGTATAAAAATAATAATACAATTAAATTCAACTTCATGTGCAGTCAACACCCGTGAGGAGGGGCTTTGTTAACAGACATGTTAGGTGAAATGGAAGTTACTTTCATTTTATTAGAACTGTGTTTCTCTTGCCTTCACACTTTGCTTCCCATTTTGCTACTGCTGTTGAGGCAAAGCTAATGAAAAACAACAAATGATAATATACAGTGGAAATCAGCAGAAATTGTAATCATTAGGCTTTGCCAAAATAAAAAGTACTGACCCATTATTGGAGCCTTAGTCGATTCCTTTTTCTGATGCCTGCCTTTGTATTAGTACTCCAGTTTTTGAAAAGTAGGAGGATGCTGATTTTTATGCTACTTTTACAAATACTCACTATTTTTTTGTTTTAATTTGCAAGTATGTCTGTGAGGAATGCCTCTATGGGTTTCTTTTGAATTACTATATTTCACACAAATAACTCTAGAGTCTGTCTAAATAAATAATGATTGTCCCACAAAATGGATGGTACAAGGACACACCATCCATGTCACTGTTATTAAAGTTCTTCGCACAACACCATAATGTGAATGTAATTCCAGTATTGCTCCCTTTTCAACTTGTTCTTCAACAACTTGGGGGCATCTGCAGCTTCCTCATGGCAGAGTTCACACCTATTCCCAAAGTTAAGGCAGATGCAAATCCCCTGCTTTTGTGCAATGTGTCCTAAAATAAGGATTTTGATTGCATCTCTTTTGCCTGCTAATGCTTGATGCAGAGCTGTCCCTTGATAAGCATGTGTGCACTGTGCTTAATTCAGTATCTAAAAGCAGTGTTGGGTATCAGAAGATTCTTATTTCTTGGTTGCATATAAAAGCTGTCATTTTTCCATCCCTGCAAGCAGTGAATTCTGACACATAAGCCTTTATATTTTGTTCTGCTGTAGCAGTCTCATTCTTGCTAGAAACACGTAGGATGCTGTTAGAAGGTGGGATCATCCACTGAGACCTCTCTCCATTAGGAATTTGCTGGTGGTAATACACAGGATGGAAAAACTCAGATTCTGAACCACTGGCTCAGAGATAATCAGCAGGCAGATCAAAAACTTGCAGAATAAATTGGAGAGGAGCAGCAGAATGCTGAGCTGTTATCAAAAGCCACGGGCCCTGAGTAAATGTTTCACAGGATAATGTCAGAGGCAAGGATCGTGTCACGTTTAAGAACATGTCCCAGGTGCCTTCTCTGTACTGTGAGTGCTGGATTTTAAATGCTTGTAGTTTTTTAAAGCATTCCCTATAAAAAATTGGTGAGGAGTTTTTACTCATCCCGTGATTTTATGTGTGCCTTTTATTGAACATATGCAAGGAAAGTAGGACTAGCTTGTCTTCCCTATTTGCATAGGAATTCTTCTGTGCTTGTGCTAGTTGTAGTATCTGTGGCAGTAAATTAATACCCAAGATCCTTGTTCTTCAGCTAAATTGCTTTTTAGCCCCTATTTTGGATTTACAACTTTGTGCAACTTTAATATAGAGACATCTACCTGTACATGTACATTTAGTCTTAACTTATCTTAGCATTCTATTAAAATCCACATAGTTTTTGCCCTGCACCCAGGAAGAAACCAGATTAAATTTCCCAAAATCTTATTTTCTTTGGAGAGTTAGTGCTGTGAGTGTGTATCTGTATGCATTGAGGAGTATTTACTGATGTGGTATGGCATGCGTATGGATCCTGGAAAAACCTTGTCATTCCAGAAATCCTCTGTGTATTTTCAGTGTTTTTATTTTCTATTTGAGCATTATCCATGAAGAAGAAAATATTATGATTTGTTTATAATATATATTTGTTTTCTCACAGTAGTTGCAGGAAAAGAGGAAATTTTAGCTTTTCTATTTTTGCTTATCAATCCATTCTTATGAAGGTGACTAAATCTCCTATGTTTTTGTTCTGTGTACATGGCCCAACTGACAGTTCCCAAGTGACATCAAAGGATGCTCTCTTGTTGTCTCTATCCCTAAATTGAGGGAATATTTGCTGAACCAACCCAAATAGTGTACCACCACTGAGTGCAGAGCTTGGACTCCTTGTACCATCCATAAGGGCCAGGGAATGTTTAGGTTGGATATTAGGAAAAGCTTCTTCACCCAGATTGTGGCTGAACAGTGGAACAGCTCCCCAGAGAAGTGGTCACAGCCCCAGGGCTGCCAGACAGAGTTCAAGGACAGTTTGGGAAATAAGCACATGGAGGGATTCCAAGTGCTGTCCTGTGCAGGGTCAGGAGTTGAGCTCTGTGATCTTTGTTGGTCTCTTCCAACTTGGGATATTCTGTGATTCCATGATTCTACTCCTGCTGCCTCTGCATTGTGGCTGTGAGGGCATTGTCAGGAGGTGGAGGTGTAAGGAGGTCAGGAAGAGGTGTTCCTACAGCATTCCTGAAGGAAAGGGCAAAACCATCCCACATCTGCCCCTTCTGAGGGAGGAGAGAGGGAGGAGCCCTCATGGCAGAAGCCCAAGTTCCTCTGTTATCTGTGTGAAAGGGAGGGCAGGAGGGACAGCTCGAGGGACAGAGGGAAGGGCTCCTGCCCCTCGAGTTCCCCATGGCTGCAGAGCTGTGCCTGGGTTCCTTCCTGCACTCTGCTCCATCAGGGGTGATAGCTGAGGTCTTGCTGCCTATGGATTCTGCTACATGCAATATTGAATATGTTTTAAATAGTCTGTTATAGTGCTGGGCAGCTGAGAAATAACCTTGTAAACGTTTTCCATTCATTTTTTATTTGTTACTGCCTTTGTTTTGCAGAAACATTCTTGTGTTTATAATCTCTCTTCTTGTGTTGGGTTTTTTTATTAATTTTTCTATAATTTCTCTTCTTCATAGCATTCCCCAATGAGTGTATTCACAGTAGTGTGTTATAATAAAAATGTGCAATATTGTACAGATCAGTATGTGCAGTTTTCATTGTTAATAATAATGAATTAATAATTCTTCTATTTCTCTAGCTCCCTAGATTTGAAATATTTTAAAATATTCCAAGTGTGCCCTTTGGACAGATTGCAAATATTTTTTTAATGTAGCATGAAATACTTCCATAACATATAAGCATAAATGTTTTCTGGTTTAATATTAAAATGGAGATAAAAATAAGCCTCACAGAACTATACAGCAGAACTGAATTAAATCCCCAAAGTAAGCATGGTCAGACAGAGGGGTGAAATGTCAGACGTGGTGTAACCCACTTCATTATGCCTCGTTTTCACAGTGCTCACACAACAGTGGATGATCTTAAACATGGTAATTGAATAATTATGACTCAGGATGTTCTGCCTTAGGGCACAGTTTCTGCTTTTCCTGATGTGGCAAATAATGTACCGTGTCATTTTGCATTAGGAAACACAGCAGCCAAGCTCCGTGCACTGGTACAATTGTCTGCAGAAGCAAAGCACAGCCCTCCAAAACCACCAGATATTTAAGGAGGCTGTCACTTATCCTAAGTTGTTGTCTGCAAAGTTTTGCATCATATAGCCTTGGGGTTTTTTAGCAGAAATAGAAATATGCCCACAAGTAATGCCCAGTTGTTTGAGGAGTTTGTGGCAGCTTGGTGTGCAGGTTGGTTTGTTAATGTGGCTAAAATTTGGACCTTTTATTAGAAATTGTATTAAACTGTTAAAAAAGCATGCTGTATTGAGCCACATGTATGTGTGTGTATATATATGGAGTGAGAGAGAGAGAGAGAATGACTTTTCTCTTAAATAAATTTTCTTTGAGAAATGAAGCTGAAATGCAAGGGTCACATTAGGGTGGTAGATAGAGGTTTACTCTTTGAAGAGTAAATGTAACTTATGTCCAGGTGAAATGGTGTTAGATTTTGCATTTAGTACACTGCAGGTCCAGCCTCTATTTTTGCTTCATGACATATCACAGCTTGATTCTTCTGCACTGCTGGTGAGTTTGCCAGTGGCAGCTGAGGTGACGTGCATTGAGTTTGCTTCTGGACAAGGAGTGCCCCAGGAGAGAAAAATAAAAGAGCTGCTTTGTGCAGCTGAGTCACAACTACCAATCTGCAGTTTGTGTGTTAAAGGGCCAAAATAATGTCTGGAAATACAAGATTAGCAAAAAAATCCCAGAGTAAATTCAGTAAACTGTGTGTCATCCCTCATCATGGCTGTGTCTTACTTCACACAATTCAGTTCTGTTTATTTTCTGCATAACAATTCATGTAATTCTTTGATGTACAGTAGGATCAGAAACATTTCTGAATGACTTCAAGCTATGTATAGAATTAGTAAAATCCTTGAAATTATGGCAATGATCCCTACACTAAATGTTTCTCATTTTTTGTTACTAAAGCTAAATAGCATATTTTTCTTTTCAAAAATACTACTATATCTAAATGTCAGCTTCATATGAGAAATGAGATATTTCAGGGAAACTTTCCAATGAGTGTGTGAGAAATGGAATTATTTTGGTTTGGGCCAGGTGAACGTTGATCTCTGAAATGTTGAAAAGGTTCTGCAATTCCAGGTAGCTCTCTGTTGTGTATTTTGACACTTTTTTTCAGAAGAGGAAGCTGGCTTAGAGTCTCTTGGCTTGTCCAGCAGTCTGGAGCCAACAGGATTCTTCAGTTCAGTTTCCAGCTGTATTAAAAAGTCCTCCTCACTCAGCTGTAAAAACCTAATATGCATTGGAATTAAATAGAATATGTGAAATTTGGGACACCTATATGTATGTAAATTATTTGCATTCATTCTGTGTAAGCCTTACTTTGACTTGCTAAAAAAAGTCATGTTTTATATGTTCAAACTTGCTCAGTATCTGAAACAACCCACTGTACACTGTGGGAAAGAAAAATGCCAATATCCTGCCATCCTTTCCTTCTTGTAGTTGCAGTAAATGCTGGTATAATTATTCCATGTGCTGGTGTGGCTGCTTAAATAACTGTATTCAATATGCATTTTACATTAAATTGAATACAAGGAATTTTTTACCATTTTAGTTACTCCAAATCAAGCTATTTAGATACACAATATAATTAATGGATAGAAAATGTAAAGGAAGCATTTTTATTCTAAGATTTAACTGTGTTTTATCCTCTCCTAAATACTGCAGTGTTTCTTTATGCAAATCCCTCTAACTAGTTAAATATTTTGTTGTGTTAATGTTCAAGAGAGAGGGAATCAAACTGTGGTATAAAATCCACTTGTCTCCATGTTTTCTCTATGCATGACTGAAGGCAAAATATCTTTTTAGACACAGAACTTTAAATGTATCAGAAAAATGAAGCAGCATTTCTCATTAAGTGGGAACTAAACAAGGGAGATTTTTCATTGCCAGTGTTTGGAATGCCGTTCTGGTTTAGCATAACTTGGACCTTGTCAGTCTGGGTGGTGTCAGCTCTGATTCTCAGTGTGCCCCACACTGTGTTTCCTGTTTTCTGAAAACTCTGAAGGACCTGATTAGGGAAGGACCTGATCTCTGCTGTGTATGTTAGTGGTTTAGAATGCAGGGACTTAATAATAATAATAATAATAGAGATACTCAGCTGCAGTAAGCCTTGATTCATTGAATATAAATGAAGAAAAGACGAGTAAGTAGCTCAAGCTGTGTTCCAGCATCTGTGAACTCCAATTACTTTTTTTTTCTTTTCTCTGGACTAGTCCAGTTACAAACCATTCATTTTTGAGTACTAAACTGTGTACCCTATACTTTTGTAATCAAGCCAGGGTTTTTAAAATAAAACCATATTTTTAAATCCATGCTGGAGCATGTGTAAACTGGTTGTCAGAAACAGTGGGTTTTCAAAAAGGGACCTGTTTTATTTTCAGTGTAGGAAGAGGTATGACAGACAAGAGGACAATTTAATTTATTTAAAGTAAATATATGTTAGAAATTTGGACTCTGATGCCAACTTACACAATAGAGAAAACATAAATAGTCCCAAATTGTTTTAATTGGTATACTCACCATATATGTAAAATGTTGGTACCGCCTTAGGCAGGATTTTTGGATGTGACTAGTGCTAGTTGCAAAGAAAATAATTTGATAAACCACAATTTTTATATATTTATTTTTATTGAAGCACCTTTTATTGCACTTGTGTTTAAAAAACCGTGTTTAAGAATTGTTGACATCTTTTGCCTTTGAAGTTTCAGAAAATTAGGTCAAAATTTCCCTCCATCAAAAACTGAGAAACTCAGAAATGACTTTTGCCTGTAGGACAGGAATGAAAGCACGTTATTTTAAAGGCCAGTGAAATATAACTGCAAGCAAACTTTTACTGTTGAAATCATAAGACTCATTCATCGGGAATCAAAATACTGATAAATTAGAAAATAAGGCAAATATTCAAATCCTCTTTAAAAATTATTCATTTTCTCATAAAGCTGTATTATTACAATCACTAATTTATAGGTGCAAGGGTATCTCTGTATGGAATCAAATTTATTAGTGCTGTTATCCTACCTTTTGTGATTGGGCATGCACAAAGCAGTAAATGTCAAACAACCATTTAGGTGTTCTTAGTGGATTTTTGTATTTGAATCATGGATGTCGGCAATTGTAACTTCAAGCTAAAAATAGAAATTTTCAAAAAACAAAAAAATTAGAACTTCTTCTAGTTCTTCTAAAGATTCCTAAAATGTTGAAGAAATTACCTGTGGGGATAATATGGTTCTTTACATTTTTGAACCAGGTAGAAATTTGGAAAAAAAAAAAATCAATCACTAAAAATATCCAAATTATTTGTGGGCATCTGTTTGGAGCTATTTACCCAGGTAAAAGTAGGGTGCTGCTGTGTAGTGACCCCCAAAAATGTCCATATAGGACATGAAGGAAAAGATGTAGTTAAAGTAACCTGTATCTGTGTATATTTTTAATTTGGTAACACTCAGTTTAATAATTCACTGAGTGGGACTGTTCGTTCTCCCTTTGCCTATCCTCAAGGTGTCTTTGTTGCTGGATTTTCATGTTGCCTTCTCTTAATACAAATGTTAAGGTTGCACATAAGAAAAATCACAGTTGATCTTTTAGACCTGTATCCTAGTACTGCCAAGCTGCCTGCCTCTGTATGAGCTGGATTTTCCACACTAGTATGAAGTGTAGGAGTAAGGAATGGTTATATTGAGCAATCAAAGCAAGATTTCCTACTCCATGAGAAGCTCCAATTGGGAGCTATTAGCAGAGTACAACATCCCCAGTGTCAAATCTGAATAGCTTGTCTTAGGCATTGAACACTGGTAGAGAAAGTTCTCCACAAGTGCAGGGGAACTGCAAGGGGGGCATTATCCAGAAATTTTTCCTATAGTACCTTTAATGGCTTCTGTAGTCCACCTCATTTATGTGTGGCAAGGAAGGATCAGAGAATCCTTTCAGGGCATCACATCCCACCACTGCTCTTGTACTTCCCACCTTTGGGGTCTTTCAGCTCACTTTCACTGACAGGAGCCTGATCTTTGCTTCACAGGAAGGAGCTGCCTCCTCTGCAGTGTCCCAGGCTTCCCTGCTGTCATTTGGCATTTTGAACCTGTGCTAGAGCTAATATTGTGTGGGATCTTGCCCAGATGAAAATAAAGAAGGTTTGCTGGTCCTCAGCTAGATGAGAGAGAGAATAGAAATGTTTCCCCGCAGAGGTGAATATCATCTTGAGTTCATATGAGTTTGTTAAAACAGATTTAAGAGAAGAAGGAAACCAAATGCTGTGTGGAAAAGTGTCTTTTTGTTTCTTTCTTAGGATTTACTGTGGGTGGAAACAGTAAAGCTGGCCTTTTCATCCTTGTGCAAATTCCCCACTATCCAGTGCTAACACAAGGCCCATTTTCCCTTTGGATCTATCTAAGCCTCTAAACAGCAATTCAAATGATGCACAGTTCTTGGGATCACATCCATAGCAAAGGGATGAATTCTTAATATAAAATGTTTTGTAAAGTTACATCTGTGTAAGGTCCTTCAGTGGTTTCCTGTGCTTCACTGTGATTTAAGTTATTGCACTGTCAGTGTCTTCAAATAACCGTGGCAAATTTAAATTTAAAGTCTGTCAGTTGGAAGGCAAATTCTAACAATTTACTGATAGTGATTTTACTTTAAGGCTGCTAGCCTATGTCCCAACCACATACAGTTACAATAGCATTCCACTAGTCTACTCATCCATTTTAAGGATTTAACTGCAAAGGTAAATCACTGTGTAAGGTGGATGTATACAGAACAGAGTCTGTAGAAAGAGAGTGACTGCAGAACTGCTAAAAATATGTTAAGAACGTTGCTTCCATAAATGAGGATGAGGGTTGTTGGATCAAAGCAAATGAAAGAAACTAAACGTGGCTGGAGTGTTTGACCCAGCTGAAGGGGCTGTTCAGACAAACCTTCCATTCCTGTGACACAAAAGTGCTGTGCTTCCCTCTGACTCTGTCATTGCCACAATCCTGTACTTGGCTGTCCTCTCTGTTGTAAATTAAAATAGATAAAAGCTGTCGAGCCAAGCCTGTGATAGAGGCTAATTTGATGTGATATAATTGATGAACTCTAAATCGTCCCACTTCTCTCTCTTGAAACAGTCTGACTGGAGCTCAAAATGCCAGGGTGCTCTGATTTACACTCTGTCACTTTTATATTCAAACTCCCAGAGTAGCAGCAGTGAGGGATTAACTTCTTCACAGTATTTCTTTCTACTCTGTAGAGTATGCACACACACAGACTGGTGCTAGCCCTTGTAGGGACAGTAATGGGAAAGTCAGGTTTCCTTGTTTGCAGCTGGGTTGTGCCCAAAATTATTAAGATTAATAGAATAGCAACCTGACTTCTGCTGCTACAGATATTGCCAAGGTAGTCTCTTAAAATTAGTGTTGTGCTTCTTATTTCAGAACTGAAATTTTAAACTTTTTGGTGTAGTTAATGCTTGAAAACCCTCTATTTCTGAAATTCTGATATAACTGAAATATTTTAGGAGATCAGGTTCTTGTCCCTTTAGCTTGCTAGGTAGCAACTCTTAAAATAATTCTCCATAGAAACGTTACAAGTTTCAGACATTCTTCTGTCAGCAGTTTCTTGATTTTTGTACTTTCCTGTTCAGGATATTTGAACTCAGAGCAAATTGTCTTGGTTCCTTGGTTTCTTCCAAAGGTAAGGGGACGCTCAGTGGCCTTGATTTCTTATTTCTCTAGCATGAATGGAAAGCTTTTCCATCGACTTTTACTGTTCAAGTATTCTTGAGCAACCCCCATTAAAAGTGTAGTGTCTCACATCTGCTAAATCAAACAGAGGCAACATGAACAAAGGAGAGCTGCTTTAATTCACATTATTACTCTGATCAAACAGCAGAACTGCATCAGTTTCAGAGCCTCTTGCTCTCCTGCACAACATGAGCTGGCTGTGCCCACAGGCCATTCCCCCCAGCAGTGCGTGCCAAATTCTTCCTGACCTGAATGTACCAAGTATGGTGAGCAAACCTGTGAAGTTTGGAATATTTCTTTGGCTAGCACCCAGACTTCAGATGGGTTTCCTAGTTTTATGTTGATTGACCAAACCCCTTCTCACTGAACATGCCAAGTGGATGGGATTTGTTATAAGGAATTTCTGTATATTTGGAGTGACCAGACTTTTTTCTGATCTTGGCTATAACTTAAAACTATGTCTTTACTAACGATTTGCAATTTTCACATCAGTTCACAGAAGAAACAATTTGCAATTGAATGGCTGATGTGAAAAATACTAGGTATTAAAATTTCTACTGGATGCAGTGGTTGAGCTAAAAGTGAGGCTCATTTTCAATGAAAATGAGTTAACAACCTTGTAACACTGGGTCAAAATTTGTATGGATTTTGTAGAAGGCCTTGACTCACCCAAGACAGTAGCACCAGGTTCTGTAGCATGACCATTCAGCTCCTACACTGGGGATTCATGTGGGTCAGGGCATTTCCATCCTGAAACAGGCAGGAGCACTGGTCAAGATATCTTTTTTCTTGTTTTGATCCCTTTGCAAGTTAGTGACAATGATGGTTATTTGGCTAAAACTCTAAAGATTAAAGCTTGAAAGCATTTAAAGGCATCAGTCAGTTTAACTTCCAGTTACATCATCAGTCTAACTTCCTTAATGGTAATATCATTTGTGCTTTAAGGAGCTTCTACAGGATCACTTTAAGATAGTTCTATGCTTGTTGCACTTAAAAAGTTTAATTTACATTGTCACTTTACCAGTGTACCAGCAATCTCAAATGGTTTTAAAGAATTAGAGGTAATAATAAAGGCAAACTTCACCTTTGTTGGAGTGCAGCCCAGTTTTCCTACTCAGTGTTATTATTTCTCTTATTTTACAATTTTTGTAAAATTTTTTACGATTTCATTTAAAAAATGAAGAAAAATAAATATAAGCCTTGAACTCAATGTCATCTGGAAAGAAAATCTGAATATTTTGATCACCTGAAGTGTCTATGGGGCCTGGGATCCAGGTACATTTCAGACACTTCAGCTTTTTACAAATTGGCCTAGCTCCAATTCAGTCATTATAATTTGGACTGCAACTTTTCACATCAGTTCACAGAAGAAACAAATCCAGTGTCTACCCTTTTTTTGTCACGTAGGTTAAAAGTCATTGTTTGCAAATTATGGTATACATGTCCTGCACTTTGGCTTCTTTTTAAAGTAATAATACGTACACTGCTTTTTTCTGACTTTCTCTGTGCTTGGAAGTAATCTCTTTAAAAAATGCTCTAGTTAGGGTCTTTTTAAAGAAGTTATTAAGTACCTGCAGTGAAAATGGGGTACAATATCAAGCAGTAAAAGTAGAAAAATGAGTAGGAGAATACTTGCTAAATATTTTCAGATTTCAAAACATGGTTAAATTTATTTTAGAATATGTAGAGAATTGGCTAAGCACATACATGATTCCAGAACCTGCCAGGGTTCCAAGATCTCAGGTATGGCAAGAAATAATTCCTAATCTAAGAAAAGAGGGCAAAGGAAGGGCACCAGCCAATTTATCATTAATTCTTAGGAAAGCATTGGGATAAACAATTTTTACAGTGTCTATAGAAATGTAGAAAAAAGCTAAGAAGTTTAATGTTAGTTTTTGCAAGTACAATTTGTGCACAATTTTTCAAGCCAAACCCAATTTCTTGATACAACAGGTTAACAGACCTTTTAGACAAATAGGAAGTGAATGTCAAAGTGTATTCTTGAAGTTGTCGGCTTTAAGTTGTTGATTGTAATAAAGGAAAGGTGCATGGAATGGGCTTCTGCTGGGATCTGATTCTGGTGTTGATTTAAGAGACAGAAGGGAGCCCTGAAGATGGAAGCAGGAGGGGTGAGATAACATTTACATATCCGTTTTTGTTTACAGTTGAGAAGGTTGAAGGGAAATTTCAGATTTGTAAAGAACTCCTGTAAAGCACACGAGTTTTGGGGGAGATTTCTCCTCACTTGTAGACAGAGAATGGTCTCCACTGCAGACAGTACAAGAAACAATTGGCTTAAATTTCAGCATGTAGGACCCAGGCACGGGGTGGACCGAGTGACCTCGTGAGGTACAACTTAAACCCATTTTCCTTTATCAGAACATGTTTATGATCTTTAAAGCAATTTGAATTACTTTAGGAAGAGCTGGGAATTACCAACATGACATCTGTTGTTTAAGATAACAAGGTTTTTAACAGTTATGATAATGATGGATAATATTCACGATTCTTCATGTCAAAGCGTCATACAACATTGACAGGAAGAGATTTTGTTATTTGAAGGAAGCTTCACACTGGGACTATTTCACTCATAGAAATGGTAGTTATGTTTTTAAATAGTTCATTAGAAAACATTTTGAAAGCATTATTTATGTGGCACTATTGTAGATTAGAGTTCCAAGGGGTAGTTTGCACCATATGATACTTGACTCTCTCTCTTTCATATTCTGAAATAATTTTAAGACATATTTTAATTTATTCACTTATAAACAACTGTCCTTAGGCAAATACAGAATGTCTTCTGTGGAAACATTTCAACATCTATAATTAGTTGATCTCTTTTTTTCTGTACACAGAATTAATTTGCAGAACAAGCATTTTTAGAAATTTTCTGTCAGCTGAAGATGGCTCGACTAGCTAACAGCAAAATATTCAACAGTTTGCCAAAAGGATTTTTTAAACCCACTCGATTAGGGATAAGAGCACAATTCTGGGATTAGCAGGTCCTACTGAAAGACTTAAGTACTTCTTTAGGAACCTTTAAAGTGTTTGTGGTTACAGATTTGTGTAAATGTGCAACATGGATTCATCATGATCCAAGTGAAAGAGATAATAGGATTAGGTCTTGTTTAGCACTTCTTAGATTTTGAAGCAGAAAATTGAATATTCAGTTTATCATTGATTCTTAGCAGCCAAAAAATCATCCCCCCCCATCCCCAATGCCAAAATATTCTTAAAGGAAAAAATGTGAAGGATCAAACACAACTTTGTTGTAACATGATCCCTCATAAATTATTGTCAAATAAGCATCATCCAGGTTGCCACTTCCAGTGTTCAGAGATGGGAATTCTGTTCCAGTATCAAAAAGTTCCAAAAGCTGAAGTCACAGCAGATTCACTTTTTGCTCTTTGCTTGCTAATGTGCAATACATTAAATATCTGTTCCTTGGATCTAGCAACAAAATGACCTTTTCAGGGCTCATCTTTTTTTCCTCAATTTTGATTTGTTCAAGGGAAATTGCAGACGACTGGTATTTGGTTTCCAAAAGGGATACATAAAAACTTGACCTTTTGGAACTGTTATTTTTTGGAGATGTGTACACTGTATTTTAAGTATGTCTTAGCAGTTGTTTGCTGGACTATGTCTAGTTTAAATAACCCTTCATTTTATTCAGTATAAAGCTAGGACAAAAAGTAAAACTCCTCTCATTTTTTTCCCATGAGAGACCTTTGCACATGCCTGAGAGCACTTTTTCTTCAGGCAATTTTGAAAGAAAGTGACATGGAATAGGCCCTGGTATCTCAGGAAGTCTCCACAGACTCTATTTTGCAGTGCAAATAGCACGTTAAACTACGTCCATCATTGTAATATCTCATTGCCTACCTGAATGCACTCTTGTGTCAGGGCACTTTCCACTTAGCACGGTGGGAAATGAGGCAGAGGGAAATGATTGTTTAGGAAGTTCATGATGGAGGGAATGACCGAATTCAGCTTGTCAGGCTGCTGTCAGAACTATGGCTATTCCTGCTGCTTGGTTTCCTATGCCAGCTTTTATCCATCTCTTAAAATCACTGTACCTCATGCAGTCATGGAATGGTGAGCTTGTTTCACCTAAAACCCAACAGAACAGTTTAATGACTGTCGTCTGCCTTTCCAGTGAAAGCAGCTGGCTTGGAAATTAACCAAATAAAATAGTTTATTCAACATGTAAATGAGAAATTGCTCTCCTTTCTAGCCATATAAATAGCCAATTAATTCTGAAGAGATTTTCAACACCAAGAGTTACAATGAGAAAATTTACAGAGAAGGCAAGCTTTGTCTTGTGCAAATTAAAGTGAATAATCAGGGCTTCATTTCAGTTTGGAAATGAGAACTTAAGATTTGTGAAGGGAATTAAATTGTGTTTCTAACTAAAATATCTGTGATCCATGCAGATGTGTGTAAGTCCATTTAAGTTTCTTCTGTTGAGTGGCTGTGGCACTAAGAGCCCTCAAGAATATTCAGTGAATGGGTCAATTGCATTGTTTAGAGAGGCTCAGGTTTTGCAGGGCTATCCATTTACATACAGTCTTAACTTTTTTAAGCCTTGGAGCTTGTCAAATGCAGTGTGATCAGAAATTCATCAATGCAACTCTCCGTGAGGTTTTGACATTTTTTTCTTCTTGCAAATACTTTTCATATAAAACTCAGATTTAATGCATGGCATTGTTAACGCTTCTGTTGTAGCCTTTGGATGTTCCTCACATCAGCAGCTGACAGTACAGAAGCAGCAAAGGAGGTGACCAAGTTGTAACTGCAGACAAGTCAGAGCTGCAGGATGAATAAGCAGAACAGGAATTTTAAATTAGACATTTGGAAAATCCTTGTCACTAGGAGGGTTGTGCAGCACTGAACTAGACAGCAGTTTTCAGAGAGCTGCAGAATTACCGTTTTCCTGGTTTTCAGTACTCACCTTGACAAAGTCATACATATCCTTGTACCACGTTCAGAGTGATGTGATCTAGGAAGAAAACCAAACCCATCTAAAATGTGAAGGAAGAAAAACTAGGAAACTTAGGCAGTTGTTTTCTGTTAAAATAACAGACACTTTCCCACCTGCCATAGCCCTATTTCTGGAACAGTGTGCTGAGAATTCCTGGCTCTGATTGGCAGTCAGAAGTCCCCTGAACATTTTTTTCAGGTGTTTACCACCTCTTACTCCTACTCCAGTGTCCATCAGCCCTGTGGCCCTGGGCATGCACACTGGTCAGTGCACCCTTTCTGGCACACTCCAGGTACTTATTGTTGCCCATGGGCTACAGGAACTCATTAGAGGTGCCAAACAGCAACAGAAAGGTCTTTGAAAGGATTGCTCTCTTCATCCTATTATGGCACTAAAGTGGCCTTGTCCCTTTCAGCTCTCCTTATCTATCAGTCTCTCAAGAATGTCTGCTACTGTATAACAAAGAGAAAGCACACCTGTCTAGTTCCTAACAACTCATGCACTTTATTAGATTTTTTCCAATTAGGGTTTTTCCAGGGCAGTTATGCTGGAAGGTGAACAGTGTAGAAAAGCAGTGCTAGTCAGAAGAACAGTATCCAATTCCATGAGAGAGAAAGTCTAAAAGGGAAAAAAAATAAAAAAGGAAACAAAAGAGAAGCAAAATGGTAACATTTCCTAAAATACAAAAGACTTGAAACATGTCAACCTGCGTTTGCTGAAATATTGTATTCTGTTAATGTTAACTCACTGTAATATGTATTTTGCATTGAGTATTTTATTGTACATAAATACAATACAGGTATTAAAATATTTTGAAAGCAATGTTATCAACCAAGAGAAAAAAATATCAAAACATTTCTACTTAAATAAGAATTTTGCAATACGTCTTTTTATTACACAAGATGCCATGGAACATTTTAATTTACTCCAAACTGCATTGATCAGAGGAGTAGTATCCCCCATGAGAGTTTTTTTGATCAATGGTAAAATTGAATTGCATTCCCAGGAAAATGCTTTCTTGAGATAAATTTCTAGATGAGAAAGCAGGTCCAATTTCAAAATCCTTATTTCACTAGGACACCAAAACTCAAAATTATCATAATCTATGGGCTAAGATGTCTACATGTTCATACAGAATCATTTGAAATGTATATTTCCATGATAGGGAAATAATTATGCCAATATGGTTGGGTTTTGAAGCAGTGTTTTTAAATTATATGGGTGTTGAGTGAAAATTTGACCTAATTTATAGCATCCTAGCATCTTACTGTTCTCTGAAGACAGCTGTAATTCTATACTTTATATGAAAAACTCTTAATGGGATATAAATTAATACCTAGGAATTGCTGCAAAATAACAGGGATGCCTAAAAAAATTAATCTTGTCAATAATCTTGTACTTAATGAGATTTAAAATTATGGTAGAACTTGAAATTGGTTGTCTGCTCAGTCAAATAAGTGCTCATTGAATTCCTCAGCCCTATGCTGAGAAAATGATATTTTTAATTTCCCGTACTTTAAAGTGAATATTTAGAGATGTGCCCACATTCTGAATGCTATAGATTAAATTTGTGATAAAATATTCAAATAATACATGTTAATATTATCTATTTATCTGATGTCTCAAGTGAATATCCCTAATTACTGGAGAAGTGTGGGTTTCGGGTTTTCTTTCTGTGTTTTTTTTTTTAAATTCAATCAATTTTTTGTACTTAAGTATATAAAAGTAACAGCATTGAAGTTTCACTTTCCACTATCCCATATTTATTCTGCCTCCATTGAGATGAAATCTGTGAGGGGATTTTGTTGGGTTATTTTAATCTCTTTGCTGAGAAGGTAAGGAAGAGCTTTTTCACTCTTCTCATGAAACACATGTTCAGAGAGTTTCCATGTTCTTGCCCTGTGGGTGAGGTACAGGAATTCCCCATAAATGGAAGCTCTAGAACTTTCTCCCAATATTGGTACATGGACAGTTGCAGATGGTGGGAGGCAGTGACCTTTTCCAGCCACAAAACTGATTTTAAGCATCTAATATCATCATATCTTCCTGTATTTCTCCTCATTGCTTCTTGTTTTTCCTGTCCTGGCCCTTATGGAGAGCTTTAAAATGATTGAAGGGGAAACAGCAGTGCTTTGAGTAAAGCACTTTGATGTGCAAGTGCTCGGCTGCCAAAATCAGCAGCGCTTTATGGGCAACCAAACATTTTAAAGTTTTCATTCTTGTTTACAGAGCTAATTAAGAATCTTTGTAGCATTCTTTTCAAATGGCAGACTATCAAAATTACAGCGACTGTCTTGTGAATGAAAAGGTTTTGCTGAATTTCTGACCAGGGGAATAGGGGGAGAAACCTACTGGTCTTAAAAACCAGAGAACATATCAAATATACATTTATTTATAATCTGCATTAAATATATCTTTTAAATAAAGTATGTGCATTTGGAGCATAGGTTGTTCTGCTCATTTAAGTATTTTCCCCAAGCAATTCTATTTGTTTAAAACACAGTTTGGTTTCCCATTAAAAAGTAAGCACTTGCCAATAGCTCTGCAGACTTAGAATACTCTAATGAGTTCCATGTGGCAGGACTGTTCTAATAACACTGTTTATTTAATTTTTGGTTTTTTAGGAGGAAAAGCAGGTACATATACTAATTTTAGGATGTAGTGACTCAGTATTTTATACTTGAAGTTTTTGTGGTCTTTGCTAAGTTGTTGGAGGGCCACAGTAGCTCTTTCCAGCTGTAAAATCTATGAGTAAATTGCATTGATGCAAATCAACACTAATGTAAGTCCTAGACCATGTTGAAGTAAAGGGTTAAAAACATAGTTCTTAACCACCTAGATATTCATACTTGGCTTTTATTTATTCTCCATATAAAACACGCAGTTTTGCCCATAGCCATATTGATTGCCCTCTTGGTGTGATATACTGGGAGGCCATTTGTGCAGGTGCTTGCTGACAAACACACTGCATGGCTATAAAATCCAGGCCTTGGGAATGTACTGGCAGTGCACTGAGAGGCAACTCTTCTGTTCTGCTTTTAACGTTACAAGTGTGTCTCTAAATTTCTATAGACAATCTTAAAATGCAAGTCGAGGCAAAATGCGTAAGAAGCACTACACAATGAGTTTGTTGCTTTGTAACAGATCTTAAATCAACAGTGTTTATTAGTAAGCTGCCAGCAAATATTTGCTTGCATACCTTTTATTATTTCAAAGGCTTTTATGAACAGTATGTCACAGTGCTAGTGTCATTTACATTCAGACAACACTTTCTAATGTTTTAAGCTTTCCAGAGATAACAGGGAGAAAAATGTTAAGAAAATGAAACAGATCTTTTCTAATAAATCATTTTTGCAAGCGTTTTGTCTCTTCAAGATGCTGTGACATCCTGTTCAGCTGAAGGAACACACCACTTGAATTGCACGACTCATTCACCTTAAATATTTAATAATGCTTTCATTAGTTGCACTGAACCAGTGGAGTAAGATCTGTAATATCTACTGCTGGTCATCATTTTTATTCATCGTGGTTTAATAAGCATTATAATTACAGACTGAGGAAGAAATATGAGTTAACTTTGTGGTTTTGCTTGGGAATTCTGTGCACATTGATATGATTGGAAGGGATTATACAAGCTCTGTGAGCATAGCTGAGTGTATTCTAATACACTGGTGCAGAGTCTGACACATTATTCTTCATATGAAAGTAACTGCAGAAAAGATCCTGCATAAAATTGAGTCCTGACACTATTAACTCCATCTGCCTTAGTTGTGAAATATGAAAATTTGAAGGCCAAATGGACTTGTTTTTGGCGGGTGTTCTAATGCATGCATTATCAGTGGAATTAGACTTCAACTATTTTTACCAACCATTTCCTATATTTGCTTGCAACTTATACAAATAGCAAAGTTATTTAGAGAGAACAGTCAGTTAGGGAAGTTTTCATTTGGAAAGTTTGTCAGAGTTCAAGCTTAAAGGCCATTTGTAGGCATCATAACCTTCTGTGCTCGTTTCTCGAGTAAATATAGATGGTGATGATTATGATTTAGTATAACATTCTCACTTTGATATCACAAATATGACTGTGTGCATGCTGTTTGCATTCTTATGTTTTAATGGGAGGTATGTTAGGGCATATCTGATATCTGGTGCATTTTTTAATGTTTTGTTAAAACATCATTTTTTCCTCATCAGCAACTTATGCGGGAGCGACAGCAGATGGCCAGCCGCCCCTTTGCTTCTGTCGATGTAGCACTGGAAGTAGGAGCTGAGCAAACAGACTTTCTACGAGGGCCATTAGAGGTAGGAACAGTGGTGCTGACAAGGGACCATTGTGATTTGCATATTTATATTGCCAGTCTCACCTGCATCTGCTTCTGAAACCAAGCAGCATCTGATTGCCTGGAGCTGACAAGTCTCAGCTACATGTGTTTTGTCATTTCCAAGGCGCAGAGTTTTAATCTCGTGACATAAGCTGTACCAAAAGCCACTGGAGAATCTATTAGCCTGGGCTGGGGTGACAGTCAGCTCACCTGGCAGTCCTCTTGTGATGGATGTGAGCTGAAGGAATGCAGGACTTGAGCATTAAGGAGGCAGCAAATGTCATGCTCAGTCCTTCAAGTACACAGTGCCATCTAGTTAACATCTATCTTAATTAACAGAGATTAAAACAAACAAAATAACTCAAGCACCTTAGAGTAAAAATTCAGTGTTGTTTTATACACGGAGGTTTAAAGCATATAGACTGTACTGCATGGTTTTGTTTGTTGGAGATGGCTACGTTACTAAATTCTTTTATTGCAAGTGCAGTACATTGGAAAAGAAATAGTAATTTGCAAAGCAATATGATATTGGAATGGTGTAATAATGCATGAAATGGATTCTAGAAGTTTCACCTGAAAATTGAGGGGAAAATTACAATAATGAATATCTAATCTAGGTTCAGTTTTTGGGAGATGATCCTCTACTCCTTAAACTTTATTTACTATATTATGTTTACAGTTATTACTTCACCGTCTTTATGGTGGGACCTGGGAGTGAGGTGTGGTAGCTCTGAAATCTTTCAAGATTGTACTCTTCATTGCTGCCAATTCTTTTAATCAAAGCTTCTCTTACTTTTCTCAATAATCAATCTCAGTGGAAGATTAAATACAATCTTTCAAACCTCCAAGGTTCATGGAGAATGAGCAATGTGAAAAACAAAAACATAGCAGAAAAAAAAATTTCAGCTCTTGAGTACTTATCAAAGTGAGGCGCTCTGTCCTGCTGCTGTACAGGACAATTATTCTTGCTGTCATAATCTAAACATTTGGAATAGATGGTGAGTAAAAATTACTTCTTAAAATCTCTTTGAAGAAGCTGTGTTATTTTCTGACTTAATGCTAGACCCCTCACATTCTTCACTAAAACCACTTTACTTCTGTCTCCTCTTATTTTGGAACAGAGCACCTCTCCAGCTCCCCAAACTGAGGGCACATTACACTGCAGTTAAAAGTTAATTTTTTTGCAATGTGATTTCATTGTCTCTGCGCTGGTACCTGAGAAGATATTTTTCTGTTTTCTTTCCAAATGGAGGTAGTGAGTGGAAGATGAGGCATCCAAACTCTAATTTTGTACATACTGATTATTTAATTAAACTTTAGAAGTAATACATCGCAAGTTAATTGCTACATTTTCTTTCTCATATCTTTTATTTAGTACTAAAAGAGGTAGATTCTAAAATATTTTAATTATATTTTACAGTTTTTATTAACTTTTTTTTCCTAGCCAAGCATTTTCTAACAATTGTTTAGAATTCAGCATCCATAGTGGTTTTTTTCCTAATTAATACATAGTTATACACAGAATGAAGTCCATTCAAGATTTCCTCAGAATTACAACATACTGATCTATATCCAAATAAGCATTGTGCTGAGGAATAAACGAATGTAATTCAAGTATTGATTGTCCTTTGGTATATATTCTGTAAAAATAAAGGAGCTACATTAAGCTTCTTTGTGAAGGGACACTAGAAATTTTAGTTGCTGTTCTGTTCTTCATATCCTGCCGTTTTGGACTGAGGGGAATCCAGGTCACACATTTCCAGGATGCAATGCTTAAGAATAGAATAGTATAAAATAGCTGTAAGCTTCATTTTGTTGTATTAATTTAGAATCATTGAACAACTTTAGTAATTTTGTCGCATCTGATGCCCACTGGGAGGCTTAAAGCTAGAGATCTTTTGTGAAAAAATGAGGATATACAGTAACTTCAAAATGTTCTGCTGGCATTGCAAAGATCTTGCTCTGATATACCAGGGGTTCCAATTTTGATGATGGTGCATTGCATTCCCTCTCCTCACACTTTTATTGACATCGTGTGTTACTGGCTGATACTTTGGACATTGTTGTTATACTTTTATTGATGCTGTAATAACTCCAACACTTCCAGTGACACGTCATTGATCCCTGGGCCCTTTGGGCACTGTGTAATGTCACTGAACTCTTCCAGACATTGCTGCAAGTCTTCCATTCAGCTGCACAGTAGAGCTGCTGTTCATTAATGTCACCTGCCTCACCTGGTGGTGACTTTGTACAAATGGTGTTCTGCATTAATGCTCTGGTCGTGGCAGTATTCATGAGACTGCACGTGGGAATGCCAGGATGCTGTTTGGTCAACAGCTATATTTTACATTTATTTGTAAATATCCATAAGAGCTGTTTCACTGCAGAGGTTTAGTTTGCAGTAGTAAGGCACTTATTGGGTAATAAGTGTTCAGAAAACCCCAAAATTATAAATACTGTACTTAAAATGGTTTCCTAGTTTAGATACTTACAATACAACTGATAATATTTGGGTCTATTTTCAGTTAGCAACAATTTGCAACAGATAGAAATAAAATCCTGAAAACGCTGCAGAGCAGAGTTGAACTTCAGTTATTTTGGAGTCTCTGTCAATCAATCTATCTTTCTTAATGTTTTGCCAACAAAATTATAGTATCTCAATATTAACTCCTTCAAAAAACTTTAATCTGCATTATGTTCCTCTCTTTCCTTGCTGTCTGAATGCGTTTTTAGGCATTGGCAATAGCCTTTTTTCTTACCCATTTAAACAACATTATTTATCAGTATTTACCTCCTCAGGCCACCTTTTACATGAACAAGACTCATCTTGTTATCCATTCTGTCATGTTGACCTTATAACAACTCTTAAATCTTTTATTGTCAGTTTAAACTTAACACAAAACAAAGCAGACTTAGTTTTTCCCTTGCCCTCCTTCTCACCTGTATCACACCAACCACTGCCTTGCTAATGATACTGATGTTAGTGTCCCATTCCAAATGTACCAAGCAATACCCACTCCTGTTGTGCCATGATATTAATGATATTTAACCCATGCTAGTCCTAATCTGCATCTTCAGGTGTTGCTGTAGTGATTTCCATTGCACCACTTGGAAGTGCTGATGTCTGGGTGAGCCCTCACAAGGAAGGTGAGGCTGGAGGCAGGACACCCCTCACTCCCTCCTGGGGGGAACAAGAGCATCTAAAATTCCTGTGGTGGAGGAGGGGAAGGGGAGTCTGGAAGGCAGTGACCCTCTGGTCACTGGTGACCCAGGGGAAGGTGAAAGGAGAGCATTCCCCTTGTCAGCAGTAGCACACAGCACAGGCTGGTAAGGGCAGAGCCAGAAAACAGCCTGTCCAGAGACTTTGAGAACATTAGCTATTTTGTGATACCACCATATTTTTTTTCAGTACAAGAATCATAAAAAAAAAAATCAAAGTAGCATCATAGATCAATAGATACTCATTGCTGAGCTTCCTGGCACTCAGTGCCCTCAGTGTTAAAATGTTTTTTATTCCTTTCATTTCTTTTTTCCAGACATCTGAGCCATTTCCAGACTTAGTTGGTTTTTACTTCTCAGTATATAACAAAAGCTAAATCATTTACTCTATCTTCATATTCTAAACCTCCTTTAGGCAAAATTTTTTTTCCTAAAATATAAATCACTTTTGAAGGGTTTCTTCTACTGTGCTGCTGACAGTCATTTCAGTTAATCTATATATTAATTGAGAAGTAAAACAATTTTTTTTTTCTCTTTGCCTAATTTCTGCGGTTTGTTGTTTTGTGTTTTTTTGTTTTGTTTTTTGTTTTTGAAATGGGGACGGATTATTTCTTTAGGTAAGATATGGTATACACTGCTGTAAATGTGTCATGTCTGGTCATGCTAAGACTCTGAACAGCAGCATCTACTGTGCTGCATCTGCTGGAGTGAAGACAGGTGGGTTATTGCCTGCAGAAGAGCCAAGTGCAGATTTACTGCTGTGATGATCATCCATTTGATATATTTGTGGTATTACTTGGATTTATTTTTTTTCAAATCGATGTTATTTCATAATTATTTCTGCAGAAAGGCACGCAGTCATTTTTCCATTAAATTACTGCATTTCCCCTAGTGTTGTCATAAATATTAGACCATCCTCTGCTTCTGACAAGGTACAATGATGTCAAAAATTTTGAATTTCAAATGAAATCTATGTTTGTTTCTCTAGCAAATAATGTTCTCTAGTGAGTAATTATGATGCATTAAATAAGTTTTGAATTTCATACTTTTGGTAAGTATGATGCCAATATTGACCATTATTAGTCATTTATTTGAGTAAATAATTGGAAGGTGTGCACTGACACAAGCAGCTGTCATTTTATACAAAGAATGGCTGCTGGAATTTAGTGTCTTATCAAAACACATTAAAATCCTGTAGTCAAGATTTGTGGAGTTTAAATAATTGTAGTATATATTAATAAGTTATGCTACTGGCGTCTCTTGCCAGTAAAGAGACTTTTTAGCTTGGTTTACAAATAAATCTAGTTAAGGTGGGTTTATTTTCTTATATAATTTGACTAAGTCAGTGAGTAATTTTTGAAAATGCAGCTTGCCTTATTTTGAACAAAAATTAACCTAGTTGCATGCTTCATCAGCATTGCATCTGCATTGTGTTGATGACATAATGTCTAATGCCAAGGAACAGGCTCTTCCCAACTCCTTGGTACAGATCATCAGCTTTGCTCTTGATATGCTCAGTTCCTAATATTAGTCTCAGTATCAGAGGATATTTTCCCTGCCCTTGCAAAAAAGTAATAATTTATTTTCGATAATGGTGAAATTTTTCCTCAATGGTCACCTTGTTTCCAGTGACCATAAAGGCAGTTTGTATTTGGCAACAGGAACTATCAAAGGCCATTATACTTGCACTTCTTGCTTACTGAAAAGTCATCTCATAGTCTGGAGCTGCTCACTGTATCTCAAGAGCGACCAGAGAAGAGAGAATCTAGATGAGAACAATGTGAGCAATCTTAGAGATTTAGAGAATATAACTACAATGAAAAATCAAGGAAATTGGAGTAGGCTATTTAAAGGAATCCAAGTACTATCTTGCAGATATGCAAAAGGTTAACAGCAGTCTGGAGGGAAAAATCTTCCTTGCATGCTCTGCAGGTGGCAAACGTGTAATGGACCTAAATTGTAGTAGGGAAAGTTTAGGAAGGTATCAAGAAAAGCTTCTCATAATAAAGCTGAATCACTGAAAGCAATTGCCTGAGGAGGTGATGGAATTTCTTTTATTGGAAGCTTTTTAGAGCAGGATGGACAAACATTTCTCAGGTATCATGTACCATAGCTGCATAGCTTTCAGCTCTGTCTTTTATTATTATTCTGATTGCTCCCTGCTCTTCCTTCTTCAGCCTCTCTGAAAATGTTCCATTTCTGTTGTTTGATCACCTTAATTACCTTCACTGCACTGTTAGCTTTCTGTTACTGAATATTTATGACCCTTCTTTTCACTTTGCTGTTTTAGTCATTGACTTACATCCTCAGTTTTTTTTCTCAAGATCAGAAACTTTTCAGTCATCTCTGACCCCAGCCTCTCCCTGACTGTAGGTCTGTCAAACATCATCTCCATCCTTTTTTTGGAATAACTTCAGTATTCTCCTTGAAGTAATTATATTTTGTCTTTACAAGTGCATTGCCATTTTTATAGTCTTTCAAAACCCATGCATCCTAGACTACTAGATCTCAGAGAAATGTAGTCAGATGTCACACCTGACACTCAAGAGGAGAATCTGTATTGGATCACGTTTTCTGCTTTTCTGTATTGCTCAAAGATCCTGTTCAATTTGCTGTCCTCTGCCTCGAGAACTCCATTATCTTGTGCTGCTCTTTGCTCTTGATGGCTCACTGCCTTCTCTGCCCACTCCCTCTGTACTGTTCATCCAGAAAACTTTCTCCTGAGCTGTTGAGTCACTTTATGTTCAACCCTACTTTCCAGGGTTTTTTCTTCATTTCTTTGTAAATGATCACATGGTGTGGTTTTTTGTGATATCACATACAAGGGATGTTCTATCACCAAAATTCACAACTGGTGGTTCTTCCACTAGAGAAAAGCATTTACCCCAAAGTGGCATTGTGTGGCTGGCACCACCTCCTTCCTTTTATGAAATATGTTGTTTAGATTTCACACTATTTTGCTCCTCATTCAGTGGTTATACACAACAGGGTTGCTCTGCCCAGTTAAATATCTTTACATTTTCATAAGGTTATTGTTGCTTCACTTAAAATGTATGTCTAGGAATGTGTGAGTGTTCTGAGCCTATGATTCAGAGCAAATACCTCACCTAGCTGTTCATGCATACTGGTCACAGCTATAATTTTTGTGTGTTGTGTATACTAAATCAATGTAAAATGTATAGATGTTCAATTTGTTGCAAAGAATTATATTTGCAATATTTTAAGAATTCTGAGTAGTATTTTTCTTCTCTGGCATATGGGAAAGCTAAAAATAATCTGAGAAATGCTGCCTGGAGTAAGCCACATTTTTTTCATGAAGACCATATTTATGTGTGCGTGTTTATTCTTAAAATATACATGAACACCTCAAGACCTGTTGATGTTTTGCTTGAGTCCTTAACTTTGTTTTTAAAAATTCTATATCAGTTCTAAAGTGTAGTCAGTCTCCAAATGTGTAAAAATATATTTTTAAATCCCTATGTTCTTTTCTCTGCTTTATTTCTGTCCTTATGGGCAAACAGGTGTTGTACAAATGTATGATGTATGACATGATGTATAAGAGATTTGTCTAGATGGAGGTTGATGTCCTAATATTTCACCCTAACAAGAGAGTAAACTAAACCTTTGCTTATTACCTTGTGAGCTGTAGGATCTGTAAATTCACAATTAGTTCTGACAACCTGATTCTGTGTAGGTTTTTTTGATAAAAATGTATCTTTCCAGTTCACAAAATGTATTTGGCACATGTACTGCATAATCAGATGACAACAGAAATTATTTGGATAGAGATATATGATTTGTGTTGAACAAAATTGCAAAGAAATTTCATGCTCAGTTGGGGGAATTTTGGCTTACCAGCAAAGTGTAGGTGTTTCATTGGCATGCTGTGAATAGAACTCTTAAATCAATGTGTTATGCATAATTGCAAATCCAGAGTACCAAAGTAATTATTCTGATTGTTTTCAAGCAGAAGTGTTTATATGTGTCTGTAAATGGTATTAATAATGACATTGTACCTTTTAATAAATTCAATTTTTGCAATATCTTCTTTCATAAAGTAGACAGGTACGAAATTCAGCAAAGTGATATTTATATACTTATATTTATAAGTACCCTTAGGATTCTCCTTGAACAGGGCTTGGTCATGGAAATCTTACCTTTGGATATGAAATCCATGACAATGAGATACTTCCAGAATTATTTAAACTGAACATACCAAAGCATGTAAATAGTTATGCTATCAGAATAACTAAAAAGCACATCAGCCATTTCCCATGTTTCCAGGTAGAACTGGGTACTGGAGAGTGTTGTTTGATATTTATCAGCTTGTAGTCCTTAGCTCTGCTTCAGAGACCTTACCTTCATGCCTGTTTCTAGCTCTCTACTCAAGATGCAGTTCTACCTTCCAACAATACCACTGAAACTGCAGCAGACACAAATGCACTGCCTGGGCTTTTCTTCACAAAACTTGGCAACCTGTATATTAGGCAATTGTCTGAGTTATGCCAGTTTTCACTAAAGTTTTATCATTCTATACCATCCATCAAACTGGATTTGTGCCTGAAGTGAATATGAATTATTTGCACAGAAGGCAATGCCCCTGTCCTGAATGACTCAAACCTCACCTGAACTTCAGAGAGCCATCCAGTGTGCCATCCAACACATCCAATGTGTTTTCCATGACTATTCAACCCAGCAGGCACTTTGCTACTTGGTTCTGTCAGCTGTGTGTTGGACATCATAATTCTTCAATTTCTGGTGGCTCTATTTCAAGAAAAGAAATGAAACTTGTAACTTTTTAGGTAGACTATGACACACACACCCCCCCCCCCCCCCCCCCCGGTTCTGCTGTCTGTCACTGTGTGCCCTATTAAAAAGTTTGTCTTCGTGTTTCTTACCAGCTCTTGTCCCCAGAGCCTTCTGTTCTCCAGACTGAGCAACCACAGCTCTCACAGGAGAGGTGCTCCTTCTCTCTGGTACTTTTGGTGGCTCTCCTCTGGATCCACTCTGACATGTCCTTCCTGTCCTGAGGAAAAGCCTCATTTTTTCCCTGCATATTGTGAGAGGCAGTTTCTCGTTTTCTTCTAATTGTTCAGGAAGGTGTGAGTGCCTACAGGCAGACTGGATCACTTCAGTGTGAGTGCCTCAAAATTTCAAATAAACAATGAGGCTGGCTGTCTGAGTTATAGGGTGTGGATTCCATTCACTGGCTTCAGCAAAGCAGAGGTAGAAACATTGTACAAGGTGTTAATTTTGGTAATAATCTGAATAATTATCTTTTCATGACAGGAAAAACAACAAAATATTGGAATTTGAAAAATGAGTGGGCTCAATCAGGATTTACAGCCCATTGGTATGATTCTTTAATAGTACTGAAGGAACCTTCTCCTTGGACAATTTCTTCTGAAAATCAAAAGATTATGAATGGTACACTGCAATGAACTAAGCACTGCAGTAAAGTGTAAGTTTGAAAGGTAGTTAGACTGCAATGAAATTGGGGAGGACAGTGAGTTTGTATCTGGGCTATCTCCTTTAAAAAATCAGCAGTATTTGTGATATGTGATCACTTCCAGATATAAATGTGGTGTACTTGACAAAACTGTTAGAGCTTCTTATAGCAAAGACTGTAAAACATTACTGTTCATTAGTGTGAAGCAGTAAAGTTTTTAACAGATATGTAAGAAATTGAATTTTCCCTTTTTTCATCTTTGATATATATATTAATCTTGTTAGATTTTTTTTTTTAAGTAGAATTTTGTCTTTCTGAAATGCCATTCCTTGTATTATATCCTTGGCAAAATGACCTTTTTCTTATCTTTATTATCCAGCTTTCAGTAAGAAACTGGAAAGTTGATAGAGGTACTTGCTGTCAGCTTCTTGTATCAACTGTTTAGGACTTTAAAAATGATGTACAAATATTGAACCAGCTGGAGTTAATAAACAGTTATTCTTTTCTACAAACAACTTATTCATTATTGAAAAAAAAGTCACTGGCCTGTTGGAAAAGTAGGCAAGCAATTTATTTTATATTGAGAAAAATTTCAAGTTGTAGGAATCAGAAGGAATAAAATATACCCTTCTGAATATGTTTAAATGTCATTTTATGTGCAGAAAAGAGTATTATCCAATGACTCACAAACTTAATTTATGTTTTACAGCACCAAGCACACAAGTGCAGGACGATCTTTAAGATCACCACTAAATATACCAGGAGTCACTGACATGACTTTGGCACTGAGATCCAGTGAGATCATTTCCCTCTGGGCATATGGATGCTGTAAAATGTGTCTTTCTTGGTCATTTATTTTTCATGAAGGAAACTTTGAAATTATATATATATATTAAAAAAAAAAAGAAAATATTACTGCTTTCTTATAAATAAAGTCAAGCAAACATAAAAAATAATCTCCAAAGCCATCTGTCATGTACTTCTCTGTACCTTCAGGCATTTATCATGAATGTTATTTGAGTTACATTCTCCCATCACTCACTTGTTGAGCTCTAGGTAGAGTTGCACCAGGTCCTAATGCAGCACAATATAGATCTGCCAGTGTACCATTCAAGGGAAAGTAGTGAAATACTTTTACTTTGATGGTTGGTTGAGGAATAGTGGATTTGTGTGTATGGTTAAATACAGAGTAATTGCAGAAATACACTTTTTCCTAAATTGAAAAGATGTTTTTATTTTCTCATTTCCTGCTGTAATTAAATGGTAGAAGAAGTGCTACAATCTGAATATCTAATTTTCTTTTTCTCCAGAACAGCTAGAGCATCTCTTTTTATTCTATTAGGACACTTTCATTGACAATATTCATTGAAATGACTGCAATGTTCAGCATGTTTGATCTAGCAACAGTTTATAACCAGTTTGCAACTACTTTACAAAATAAATAGCTGAAGAAATTTAAATAAACCAACCCAGATATCTGTCTCCTTAGTGACTTTTAATTCTGTGAGGATGTAACTGCTCAAGGTGGAGAGGAAGTAAGAGCTGAAAGGAGTACTCAGACAGTGTAGGTATACATGCACTATGTACAGCCATTGGCATCCACAACTGGAAATGGCAGAAATCCAGGGCATTTAGTGTGTGATGTCATGCTTTGGGTTGGCATTGGGGTTTTTTTGATATATACATTTGGGCTTGAATTTATGTGAGAGGGCAAAGTCAGAGCAACTTGTCTAGGATTTGGTATAAAGGATATAGGGGTTTGTGAAAGTCTGCCTACTAGCTAATATTTCAGTAACATTATTGACCTAATCCAAAAAACTTATATATCTTGTAATACTTGGAATTGGCTTTGTTCCAAATAGTTCTACTATGGAAGATGAGGGAAAAAAAATAGGTAAAGGTTTGATTACAGACTTTAGGCAGTGTTTTAAATATGCCTTCTTAGCCACTGAGTATCTTGAAGATAAGGTCTAAAGCCTTGAATTTATATTTTTTAGAAAGCCAGCATAGAAAGCAAAGGGTAGAGCCAATGTTTTGCAGCAATCTCTGTAATAGCCCTTGCTGCTGAGGTGTGCTCTATTACTCTGTTTCAGACAGTTTTTCAAAGGACTTAAAATGTCCAAGTGTATCATAGAACTGAAGCCCCCATTAAGAGGTGAAAGTAGTGCAATCAACTCATTATGTGGGGCAACAATTTTAAATCAGCTGGGAAAGTCAGAAAGCATTATTCAGAAGTGCTTAAGGAGAAAGCATTATTCAGAAGTGGTTAATGAGAGCTGGGACTGAAGGAGAAATTCAAAAGCTCTTCTGTTCAGTGGGTTATAATTGATCATTGCTTGGTACATCTGTGTAATTGTAGGGTCTTCCACGTGCTTCCCCCTGCTCACCTGTCTTTGTCCACCTTTAACTAACCAGCTTTTCTCTAGTAGGCAGATCTTCTCCAAGCACCATTCTGTTCTAACATTATGGTCATTAAGTTTGTTACAAGGTGAGTGCTTCTGACAGACAAATGCAGCTATTTGTTAGCTGAGTATTACAGCACTAGAGATCATCTTCCCTTCAGCTGTTTTAGAGACTTCACATTAATAGGGCCAAGGAACTGATCCTTCTAGGAGAGCTCATGTTAGGCTGAAATTTAATATTTTCACTTACTGAATTTGAATTAGGCAGTAAATCTAATCTTTGGAAAATTGCATTCATCATGCACAACAGAATCATAGATAATTTAGGTTGGAATGAACCTTCTGTAGTCATACATCGATCAAAGAGACTGGGGATGATCCAAGCCCTTGAGCAGAGTTAAGTCTGAGCTCTAGTTTAGCAGTATCCTATTCAACATCTCTTCATTTCAACTCTTCCAACAGATAAGCCATATTCAATGACAATCTTTGTGATATGTTAACTTGTAGTTGTAAATAATGTAATGCATGTCCTAGTCTTTCAAGCATGTCCACATGCAGTCCCATCCGGTGGAGTAAAATTCAGAACAGACAATTTTTTACATGGTTGCACTATGGCAGAATTTACAAACAGAACTACTTGTGTGATTGTTGTATCTGTTTTTTGGGAGAAAACCCTTTAGTATGTGATATAAAACAGGTTTTGAAATTGGAGGACTGGCTGTCTTGGAAAGTGAATCCACAGTGTTGTATACAAATACTTGAACCTACAAACTGAGAAACTGTCCTCTATGACCTGATGTTCCTAATGCAGATACTGGTCTACTTCTATAGATATTTTAATCCACAATGAATGTGACAATGAAGTTATTAAGTGTTGGTATTGGTACCCTGTTCCGTGGCTGGAAATGTCAGTTAAGACAGCTCATTAATAATTATGAAGTACATGGTGAATCTTTTAAAATTTGTATTCAGAAATTCCCTGTCACTAATTTAATGCAATCATAAGCAACTTGAAGTCAATGTGACACAAGAAATGATACTCAAATGTCTCATCTCTAATGAATGACAGTAATTAGCCATATTTCAAGGAAAAGATAATATATCACAGATAAAGAAGTTCATATTTCATAAAGTGCCCATTATCAGAGATGTAGGGCCAAATGAACTCTTATGTTTCACTCCTATATAAGCTCTTCTGTCACAGAATATAATATTAAAATGATCATTCTAAAGTAAGTTTTAAAATGGAGAAAATTTTTGAAGTTGATGGCTTTAGTGAACAGTCAACAGTAGTATTTATTTTTAGAAGGACTAATGGAATACTCACGGGAATTAAAGAAAGGCAGTTTGGTTCGTCTCTGGTCGTTTCCACAATGACACAAACAGTGCCAGCTTTGTCTTTTTAAAAATGCTAAAAATAAAACAATTGTTCTCAAGTATCTAAAAGTCCTTTGCTGCTTATAAAGCCTAGCTTGCATCACTGACCCTGTGATATGGGGGCTTTGGAAATGATCTATGGAAAGGGAATGATGCTTCCCACATTGAGCAGAGATCTGGATCTTTCTCTTCCCACGTTACATTGGTCTGAGGTTGAATAGGATGCAGCTGATTGATACCAGAATTTTAAGCATCTCAATCTCTTTAACTGGGAGTATCAGGTAAATAAAAATGTTTCAGTTTACTCACCATAAGTAAAAGGGTGGAAAGTTGTGAAATGGTGATCAATGCAGTGAGTAAAAGCTGCCCATTGCAGGAGCTGCAGTAACAAATAGAGAAAACTATTGGCAGGCTGCAGAAAGGGGAACCTCAGTGAACCTGCCCTTTATGCAAAGTGTTCTCATTTTGTGTGCCCACAGAATGTGTGTAAGATGGGAGAGTGAGAAAAGTGGTGCATGTTGGAGGGGATGGATCCCAAGAAGGCTATGGAGCAGCTTTTGTTCCAGTGCTGGGAACCTGCACACAGGTGAGGTGTAATAGGGATGAAGTCTGTGGCTACAGAGGGCTGTCAGCTTGGACACAAACCAGGTTGTGCTGCTTTGTGCAGAAGTGAGGCATCCTCTCATCTTAAAACACACAATGAGGGCTCATTCGTAGGAAAAACCATACTGCAACCCTCTGTAATGTCTCGTGTGGAAATGTAGCTCTCAGTTTATGATTTTGTGTTCAAACTCTAGATTAAAAAGTAGAATTGGTGCATACTTGGCAATGTTCAAGAGCATCTTACTGGAAACAGTCAGTCAATGATAATTTCTGCATGTGGTGGTTTAAAAATTGTTTTCTAGGAATCTCACACTTAAGTGGAATAAAGGGGGAAGAATATCAATACCTCTAATCAATAGCATTCTGAAATCTCTTGAAGTTCATAAGATTTTGTTACTGACTCTGAGGAGAAAACTCAATTTTAAAAATTTTTTTTAATCTATTTGCATAAAAATGATCTGTAGAGTCTTCTGTAGAAATAAAGGTTTCTTATAAAAACTAATGCATGTAATTTAGTTTCCACATAAATTGCAATACTGTTAAAACAGACTTTGTATTTGAAAAGACATGTAACTTTTCTTCAGCAGTACTTGAAGTGGAGTCATAGGTATTTCTACAGGTGAGAGATTCAGAGTAGCAATTTGGAAGGAATAAAAAGTATTTGGTGGAGTGGAACAAATATTCCTGTTGTCTGAATACTATCTGAAGCATCCCATTGATGTCTTTGCATGTTCAGAGAAAATTAACACTGTTACAGTTCATATTTCCTTCCTTATAATGTGAAACTATCACTGTTCTAAGGGTGTGGCTTCAAAAGTGTTTGAAATGCTTGCAACGCTCCAGATTGTCTAAAGCATCATAATTAACAAAGTGAGGTTATTTCAGCATTATCTAAGAGTAATTTTTATAAAGTGAGAAGTGTCTATGGGGTATGGAGTCAGGCTCCCTGAAGTGTGAATGTGCTTTTGCTGATTGATAGCTTTGCGTAATTTAAGTAGTAAAATCTGTACAATGCAGATGAGAACCATTGAGGGAAAGCAAATATAATATTTCAGTAGCCTTGTAGCTATTTAAAACATTCCATAGTAAATGATGTTTATTTCATTTTTAGCTTTAGAAATGCTTCTTATGTATTAGTAGATATCCATCCCACTTTACACACAGAAAAACTGACAGAGAAAAATTGGAAGCAAGCCCAGGGGGTTTTTTTTGCTCCTTATTCAGTGACCTACTCATAAGTGACAGTATTTATATTGGTCCTTTCCATCTAGATAAGGCTTTCAGCATAAGAGAGGCAATAAAATATAACCCAGTAATTACTGCAGCTTTTCCTAAAAATGCAAGGCTTAACTAGAACTCATTCAGAAATATGTTGTCAGTTTAAAAACACAAAATAAAGTGTTGGGATAAATTTCTCCCAGAAGATTTTGCTATTGTAATGCCTATTGCTGTAGTAATCCATTTTTAGATGCCTGACTCAGAACTGAATCCAGAGCCATGTGTGGAGCAGAGCCAACAGGGAATACTGAAAAGGGATGCCTCTTCAAGAGTACCTCACACACGGCAGAAAGCTGATGCTGTCAAATCAGGATTTCTATCTAAAAATGATCTCCTGAAGTTCATTCTTCTGCTCTCAAAAAACAGGGAGAGGGCTGCTGCATTTCTGCTTTGTGCAGTAGTCCAGTGCCTCAGTCACTGGAAAGAAGAGATGGGTATTCCAAGCTGTCATCAGCCAGCAGTGAGAGAATCATTTCTGTGACCTGAATGTGAGGCTGGAGGGTGCTCTTGTCATTTTCTGCCATGACTGTGACTCTGCTATTGTAGAGGAAAGAGTTCTTGAACTCAACAAATTTGGTGGAAAAATGACCTGTGACCTCAGCTGCTGTCCTGGGAGACAGAAGATGGGGATGGCTTTTATAATCTCTGCACTGAGTGATGTCCAAGCCTTTAATCCAGTTATACTGAAGTAATGTGTAGTTCATGAATTGCCCTTCAACTCAGAATCAAAAACTTTGTCTCTCTCTAAAAGTATAATAAAAATAGGTTATAAAACTGTACTTTGACCAGGTCTAATTAATCCTGAATTTTTCATTGTCCCATAGGAAACCTCAGCAGAAGATTGTTTACTTTTGTTTTCCTGCATGTACTTCTGTGAGAGATAAACACTGAAGTCATTAACTCTGTTTAGACTGCAGTAAATTCTGAGTATGTCAAAGTTTCTTTGTGTGCCAACAGGAATTTATTTGGTTTTGGACTTAGGTATCAGTAAAGTAACAGTTATTTGCTTTTTGGTTTTTGTTGTTGTTGGGGCTTTTTTGTTTTTGTGTTTTGTGGGGGTTTTTTTTGGGGGGAGGGGAAGGAGGGTAGAGGAACAGGCACCAGAATTATTTCAGTTCTATATGTCTTCAGTCAGATTTCGATGAATTTCCCTTTTCGATGTGAATCTATTCTTCCAGTGGTTAATACTTTTCACCTGTTTTTTATGGTCTGTGTAAAATCATGCCTTCACTTGGGCTGTGATAAATTTAAGAGCCACTTTAAGTTGTCTTGCCTTGAGCCATTAAGAGTCTCAGAGTCTTCAGCTTTTATTGGTACTTGTAGATTTTGATTTAATAGTCTTTTAAAAGTTGTTCAGGAAAGCAAATAGAGTTCTTGACACTTCAAAGCATATTTCCAGAACACAGTTTGTTCTGGAGCTCTTTGAATGCACTGCAGTTATCCATTTTCTATCTCCTTTGTGTGGACCAGTACTGGTACCAAAAGATGAACTCTGAGAGTTGTTCACAAACTGGTGTGGTTTTGTTAATGCTTCATTCTTGGTAAGGTTTTGGTCAAAAATTATCATAATTTTACAAATGTTGTGTAAAAGCATCCCTGCAGTTGTCTGCTACAGTTTCCCAGCTCCCCCTTAAGAATGAATGCATTCTGTGTGCTTTCAGCTGCATTGTGATGCATACATCTTCCTTAACGTTGTCTTGTACATAGTGTCCATCAATGGTAAATAACAATTTCATACAGATCAATGTCATTTATATTCTGAAAGCTTTATTAGAAGGACTTTATTCCCATGTAATGATTAAAGTAATGGGTTGTATGTGCTCAAGTATCAGTTGTTATAGGATGGCAGTAGAAATAGTAGCTGTTACTTCATCACAATTTGTTATAACATGCCTGTATTTTGATGTATACTCCTACTTGGATCCGTCAATTCTCGTGCTGAACTGAAAGTAATATCCACTCATAGGTTTTCAGTCATGTATAACCTTGAATACAATCTTTTTTGTTCTGTAGTAATTGCAAATTTTTGTAGTTCTAATTTTGTAGCAGTTTAACTAATGAAGTATGAATGTATTTCTTTAAGAAAATTTCTTCAAAACTATTTCAAAACTGAAGCACTGAGTAGTTTTTACTAAGTTCCCAAATTACTGAGGGGGTAGGGAGTACATTTTAAATCTAATAAACTATTATCTTGATTTACTGAATATAGATAATTTTCTTTTAACCTCTTTTGTGTGTTTATAATAAATTTATAAACTCTTAACTGAGTCTCCTGCTAGAAGGAAAATGTCAAATGCCATATTTTCCCCTGCCTTTCAGCTATCAAACTCTTGCTGACAGGTGGGAATAACCATTTGATTCATGTCAGCACAGATTTGTGAGGTGTTAGCTTGGGTAATGATACTAAATTAAATCTCTGATTACCTCCTCATTTGAGTCACTGTATCTGTGAATCCAGAAAATCCATTTAATGTTCTTGGGAAGGGAAATACCAGACTTCTAGAAAAGAAGAGTTCTGAGTTGAAGTAAAATGTCATGTAAAATGTCTGACTTGAAGCTGGAGTTAAAATACTTCCTTGCTTCTGAGGGGGTTTTGAGTGCTATCTAATAAACATTGGTGCTGCTGTAGTGCTGGTTATGTGCTGTTCAATTTTTAACTCAGTTGGTCAACATCTGTGTTCAGCCTGCAGCATCTTCCCAGTGGAAGCTCAGTCTGTAGCTCTAGGACAGGCTTAGTCCATGGATTACTTTTTGCTAACAGAAATGATTTATGGAAGCTCCCATAAGGAGAAAAGTCATGCAGCAAGGCACAGACAGCTTTTCATGCTGTAAGAGAGAAGATAGGAAGTAAGAATCTGACCTATTTTTGAGATGGCATTTCAAAGCTTTTGCTGTTGGACTTTTTATTTTATTAAAATAATTTATGTTGCTAAAGGAAAGTTGAAAGGGCTTTCTAAATATTTTAGTTTATTGCTGCTTGTTTGCAAGTGTGCTTGATCTTCTTGAAGTCACAGATTACAGGAGATTGTTAATGCATTAGTTATTTTGAAATGTAAAGGGATCTGCCTTGACTAACAAGCTCGCTGCACACTCATGGGAGGTACCTGCAGTAAGTGCATGAAACTGGGGGGAACCTTTACACTCAGTAATGTTTATCCCCTGTGAGTACAAGGTGCTGGACCCTGTCAGATGCCTATTGCAGGTGTGCTGGAACATTGATTGGCTTCAATGCTCTGTTTGCAAAGTAAAGAAAAAAGGCTGATAGTATATTGATTTGCAGGAATGTATATTTACAGTGGTAGGCATGGACTGACATGGCTCCTGGATGTAAAGCTTTATGCAGATTAATAAACTCTTACATTATCATTCCATCTCACTTTTTCGTTGTAGTGCAACTGCATGTTTTCACTCAGGCATTGTAACTGAAGTTCAGTGACTGTTCAAAATCTGCAAGGGGAAGGTCTTTTCATAAGAGTATTAAATTGTTTCTAGCTGACTGCTTCCTCAGAGCCTTCTAAGAAATTTTTTTTTTTTTGCGTAATTTTTCAATGGCTCCATATAGGCTGCTTTTTGCTTAACTTTTCTTGTTCGCTGTTGCCATCAAATACCCTAGGAGACTTCAGAGGGAGCATGGAAAAAGCACAGGATGAGCTAAACCCATCCTGTGGCCCAAACCAGAGGACTCTTTTGTCCTTTTAGTCTGCTGTAAACCTTCTCTGCATTTTCTTCTTCAGCATCTGGACATCAAACTGTCCAGATGTGCTGAAATATATTAAGTACTTCCAGAGTGTTTTGGCTGAGTCAGCCAGAAGCAACAGAGAACACTGCATCCATCCCAGTGTTATTAAAAGCACAGACTCAAGTCTAATACTGCAGCAGTAGGCAGGCATTTGTAATGAAACATGCTGCCAGTGGGAAGAATAGGGATGTCTGGATGGTGAATAAAATTGCTAAATATTTTCCAAGTAGTCAATGGCAAAATTGAGTTACAGTCTGCTCTAAATTATTTACAGAAGAATTTAAATTTGCAAACTTATTACAGCAAGCTGCTGCTTTTAACAACACTCAAGTTCTTGAAAATTCAATGCTAAAATGAGTTATTACAAGTGAGTTAGCTGTCTGAAATTAAATTAGGTGATAAACAATCCATTTCTCTGTGGTAAATTGGCATTTGTGACAACTAGTTCTAGTATGCACCTGAACCCATTATTCTTGGCACTTGATAAAGTTGCAATTGATAGCAATTTGTATTGACAGACTCTTATTGAATATAATTCTCAACAGAAACTAGCTAATCAATTAATTAATCCTAGTGTTACTCAAGTTTGTTTTTATGTTGCTCCATCATTCAGGAAATTAACTGTTAACATTGTTTACAATTAATATAACTTAAACACTTTAGTTTTCATTGGCTGAATTACCAAGCTTAGACTAATTAAGTAAGCATTAAAGCTTTCTGAATTACTAGCAAAACTGAAAATTATGCATGCTAAATTGAAAAACACACAACAAAAACTGATTCTATAATACATATCATTATGCAGGATTTAAAAACAGAATGTTTAGTCTTGCATTTCCTCTTGAAGACTGCTTGGCTGCATGTGAAAAGTCCTAGCCTCTTCTGAAGAGACTTGAGGGAGTAATCATCAGCAATATTATGATGAAAAGCGCCATCAAATCATGTTCTTCTAAGGCTATCTAATAACTATTTGCATCTTCCCTCACATTTAAATAAGGCTTTCTTGGCATTCAGTATTGCAAAGGAGCGTATCCATCCCACTGCCCCATCATTATGGACAGATGCTCTAAGGATGGGACTGCAGTGACTGTGCAGAGGGTGCCAGCATTCATCAGCTTGGAGCACCCTTGGAATCAGAGGAGCTTCCCTGGGGAGCGAGGGTCTGCTTGCCTGCCTCTGACTGCAGCAACAGAACCCACATCAACTATTTCGATTTGTGTTGACAACAAATTAATTGCATTATATTAAACCCTTAAATTCCATTAGACGAACTCTTGTCTTATTAAGCACGAGTCCCGGCCCAGAGCCCTGCTTTGCCCATGTAAACACAGCATTCCTCTTGCAATTTAGGAGAAAGGCCCTCACCACCTTTATGTGAATAAAAGCCTTTCTTTCATGGAAAGAAGTAGAACTTGCTGCTTTTGAGAGAGCTCTAGGTTTAAAAACTAATATTAGTCTTGTCTAGGTGGCAATCAGGAGGGCTATATGTTTTATTTAGGTCCATTAGTAACATTTGTGTACGGTTCTGTTTACCTCTGGTTTTCTTCAGCAGTTTGTACTGGATGTCCTTGTTTTGAAAGCTTTTTCAAATATTGTAATGATGTATGATGTGTGGTGGGTACCTCTACTTTTTCCCTGATTAACTGAATACTGCACAAGAATATTAACAGTGAAATAAGGTCATTTTCGTCTTATAAGTCATGGTTTCAGGGAGGTGGAAGGCACAGAGAAGTCATCCAAATGCCTGCTTGCTTCTTGTGGCACTGTCTGGAGGAGAAGCTGGAAGAAAACCTGGGCTTTGTATCCGAGCAAGAGGTGCTGTGGCAGTTGAGCTGCCTTGGAAGGAATATCCCAAATGTCTTTTTCTGTCTTGCTTCCTTACCTTGAAACAATCAGGGATTCTCTTAAAATCACTCCCATTGTCTCCTAATTGCTGTCTACTAGATTGAGCCTGAGAGGTGTTGGACACAAGTCTTTGATATACTAATATAATATTAAGGTAGAGGATTTTTTATTTTTCTAGTACATAATGTAATCTAAATCAGAATCTGACCTGTGGTGATGAAGGAAGTGCTAACATGAAATGCTACAAAATTTCTGGTGCATACTCTTTTCAGACCTCTTTTAACACAGGAGGGCTAGGATGTGATAAATCAGTTTAGATACCAAAGAACTTGATTGGGATACTCAATTTTACTATAATAGCCTAATCTAAAATACTCAGTCCTTTTCAGCTCTTCTATACTCTTTCAAAATTGCTCCTAACAAGGACAATCTCTAAAATTGGGGCATTTGAGACAAGTTAATGGCGCTATAGCTACTCAGGATAACCATTACCTAGCATTTGCTGCCTAAGCAAAAGGCTGGATACAGTGAATAGCATCAAAGGTGTTCTCTAGGAACTAGGGGAGACTTGAAAAGAAAGAGGCATATACCATTTGAGGAGATGTGCAGTTAGACAAAACCACAGGTTTAAAATAACCCACAACTTCAATGTAGAAAGAAATGCAAAGTGAAAGAGAGGTTAACCTAGTTTTCAAGTTCCCTTCCGCTTAGATTTTGCATCAAGTTAAACTTCATGAATTGGGACTTGCCTTATTCTGACTTAATTTCAGTTTTGACATCAATTCTTTGATATTTTTATCAATGCTTATTCCTCTTATTTTGTTCAAAGACCATCTCATTACGCTGATTCCCTCACCTTCTCTCCAAAATTTTCATGCAAATAAATGCTTGCCTGTAAGTTACCAAGTGTGATGATATAGTGCTGTGTTGAAATATGTATCCTGCATAATTTAACTTGGAAGTTTGACTTGTCTTATTGATATTAAGTGCTTAATGTGACCATTAGAAGTTTCTCTGTAATTATGTGAAAAGTTAAAATAACATGAGGAAAGGAGACAGATTTAGGCTTTTTAGTATGCCAAGGGAAATGGAAGTACTGAAAATAAGATTTCCCTACTAAACCAGAAAGAAAAACAAAAATATTTTTAATTCCTGACATTTCTGTTCTTTATCAACAATGCAATCTCTTCAATATTTGACTGAATCTGCTGTTCTTTTTGGAAGGCAGGGGAATGTATCTGAGTATGGATAGATAGGGGTAACTTGTTGGGGTTTTTGCTTGGCTTTGCCTTTTGTTGTTTTTGAACACCACCCCTGCCCTTCTGTTGTTCTCCCAGTAGATCACCTAACCCAGCTCCAGCCTGCCAAGGAGAAGGCACGTCCCTGAGATGTTCTTTGGCACAATTTTGCCCATCTTTACCTGATGCCAAGTCTCAATTCCACTTTGGGAGAGGAAGCAGGAGTATTGGAATATCTTTGCAATATCTTTCATCCTGGCAAAGAGACACAGTTGACTCCATTAGTGATAAACATTAGAACACTGTGTGCCTTTTACTTCAGAAGCTTTTGGCCTTCAAGGTTGCATATTTATTTCTAATCGATTAAGAAAAATTGAAAGAATCAGGAAAAGCCATATATATTGCATGCAGAGATGATATCATAAGTCATTGTGTCTTTTATTTGCTAGGGTATTTGGAATACATGTACAAAGGCACAAAGCTTGCTGCCATTTTTCATTCACTGCTAAATTTGTCTCTGCAAATAAAGCAGCCAGGGGAAAGTAACTTGATGGACAGGGAAGAATCCTGCTAAAAGTGACTTCTCTTGGGAAAAGAAATTATTTACTGCTAACGAAGATGGTTTTTGGGTTCTTTTTCTTAATTGTGGCTTAAGTTTGTGATGCACAGCCTCACAAATGGCAAATCTACCTCCTGAAATCTTGGCACTGGAAGCAGACTGGTGACTGGGAGAAGGCATGGAATAAAAATAACATTGAGAGCGGTAGATTATCTTAATAAAAACATATGCAGTCATAAGGAAAGTTAGGTCCGCTTTGAATTAAATTAGTGCTTACAAGGTTACTGACCCCCTACTAAGTGAAAATGTTCTGCTTTCTGTGTGATGTCCCCATTCCTGAGCAGGTGTGCTGCTTCAGGATGAAAGGATAGAGGGGTGCCTTAAAGTTTGCAACACCTTCCTTAGTTCCATCACCTTGTTTTATTTCATGTTCTTGTATTTAATCCAGACCAGAATCTGGCTCCAAATTTTCACCTGATTTAAATGAAGAATGGTTTCCTCCCACTCCAAGATTGCTATATAAGCACAAACATTTTCAAGCAATAACATCCTCAAAGTATAGAACTACTTTCTTCTTCCTCTATGTTATTTGACCTTTCATTGGCATGCCAGTTTAATTAATGGTGCATAATTACATCCCACTGCTGACAAAAAGCTGCAGTGTTGTTTGCTTTTGTTAGTCAGGGCCAATTATCTATAGTCATCCTTTTGAATTTTCTACAATCAATCATCACCAGCGTACGTAAAAAAAAAAAAAGCTATTTCATCAAACGGTGGATTTCGCTCACCCCACAGTTGTGTACATAAATACAGCAGTGTCCTTTCTGTCATCTTTTTTATCTCAAGTAGGTGGTGATTGACAAAGATTCACTGGAGCAGGGTATTGAGTCTTCCTAGAGAAACTGTTCTCTCTAAATTTGAAATTTGAAACTACCACTAGGTGAGTTTCTTCTTTGAATTGAGGTATTTCTCAATGGGAAGAAATGTGCTGTGTTGCAACAAGAACTTGAAGTTTAGAAGGGACCTCCTGAAGGTCCCAGGTTCTCTCTGGGCCACAGAACTGATGTGACTTTTTGTCCCTCTCTGCATATACCATCTCTCATTTTTGATGGAAACCTAAATTTCTTCTGGATGACAGGATTTGACTTTATCTTTAAACTAATACACATCATGCTTTTTTACTCAAGAAACAATCTTGCATCAAGCTCTTTCTAGTCTAAAGAGCTTGATGCAAGTATAAGGAAAAAGTATTTTTTCTATCACATATTTTACTTGTAAACTGTTATTCTTAACAGATCATTTTGACTTACTGAATTGGTTTCATTTACATTCAAATTTTAAAAAAAAACCCAGAATTTTATTTAAGTGGGTAGATAGTTGTAACTGTAATATTGTTGAGATCATTACTAGCTATACATCTGTATAAGATTTGGCAGCTTTTTCCCTTGAAAAACAGCATTTCTCTTTATTTGTTTCAGTGTTATCTGTTTAAAGATAAAGAGCTGAAAAGAAAAGGCTACAGATAAAAACTTGGGCTTTAGAAAAGTTGAGCATTGTTAGAAGTGGATGATATGTTAGAAGTGGTCTTTTAAAAATAAGTCTGTATTTTGTGCAGGGCAAAATATAGAATGCCTTAAAGTACGGCTGCAGAAATGTTAGATCTTAATGAAAGTGTTGGAAAGACTTCTACAGTCACTGTCAGTCAGTCTGTGACCTGCTCAGGTTCTAAGCAGAGCAATGATCACAATTGATCATCTGTCCTTGAAATGAATACAGTAAATTCAGGCGTGGGATGTGATCTAGTGAGGGAATGTGGTACTTTTGTTCTTCTCAAATAGAAGTGAGCAATATCATCCGACTGCAAGGAAGATCTGTACCCCTCAGCAGAAGAACACATCAAAGCTTTTGATGGCTAGTACAGTTAATTGGACTATTCTAAAAATCTGTGTATCAATCCACAGGCAGGTCTGTCCTTTAGCAACATAATAAGTGGTGAAAAGTGTAAGTTTGGGTATCTGATCCTCTGTAAAACATTTGTAGGCTCCTTAACTACTGAAAAAAACCCCTTAATGGAAATTCATTTAAGCAACAGAGCACTGGAGTGTTTGAATTACTCATCACATGGTAGCAGTAAGAGGACTCCCATTATCAGCCTGCTTGCAAAACTGCTTGTATGCTTTCCTTCATTTTCTCTTCCTCCTCCTTCCTAACACTTGGGTGGGTGTTGCACGTGCACTTGTGAGCCATGGGGTGAGTGCAGAGGGCAGAAGGGTGTCTGGCAGTTCAGTAGCACAAACTGTGCAAAAGAGGTTGCTCAGTGGTGCTGTGGCATCTTGTGAAAGGGTTATCAAAGCTTCTGCTGCTCTTAACCAAATATGACAACAAGCAAATGTCCCAATGCTGAAAACGCTGGAGTCAAAGCAGGGCCTTAGAGCAGGTCAATTATTTCAATTATCTGGACTTCATGATGAAAAACAGCAGCAGCCTTCAGGAAATGTGCAAGAGTCTGGCAACTGCTTGATCAGTTATGACAGTCGCTGCCAAATCTCATGTCCCATCAGGTTTTTGCAAAGGGAAAGCTTGGAACAGGTGGAATATTTTAGTTACCTCTGCTCTATCACAGCACAGTTCTCAGGAGATCCAACAGGCCACCAGCTGCTCAAGTATGACACCACTGGCAAATATCACACAGCAAAAAGTAATCACAGGATGGGCAGAGGGGGAGTGCATGGAGCAGATGGATTGCTGCAATTATTTGGGCCTCTTGATGAATAAGAACTTCAACTGCCATCAGCAGATCCTGTGGCAGGCAGGCAAGCAATAACTGCACTGCTATGATATAACTTTAAAATCTGGTGTGGTTTAAGTATTTTAACAGCTGTAAAGCTCAGATTTGTCTTAGCGCTGGCTTGACCCACAGCCACCTCCAGTGCTGAGAGAGGAACACTGAGAAAATTGTTTGTGAGTGCTTCCAAGTACTTCGTGGTTATTTCAGAGTTGGTTTGTACACTGCAGGGAGAACACTGACCCAGCACCAAGCTTGCTGTTGGCACCTTTTGATTTTATTGTTTTTCAGGAGTCAGCTGGGGAAAACTAAGGGCTGTTTAATGTCATGCCAAAACAGAAACCAACAGCTTATATCTGGTTATGAATAAATTTAGGAAGGCCTTAACATCCAAAAAATGATCCTTACTTGTAAGTTATACTAGGTCTAAAATCTGATATGCCTGAAATTTGTTGTGAAAAAATTACTTAAGAGCATGCTCTATCATTTTGCCTTCAGTCTTCCTTCAGCCTGTTGCTAGCACAGTTTACTTTAATTTCTCTTTATACCTTTATTTTGATGTTAAAACAAGCTTTTGATACTTGGTTTTACAAGAAGATATGTCGTACCTTATATCACAATCCCCTTTCAGCTAAAAGTTTTTTATTGAGTCTGGTGCACAGAAATCTAGTTTACAGATTAAAACCTAAAGAACAAAGGACACCAAAGAATTAATACGCTTTAAACAAAGGGAGTTGTTTTTGAAAAGCAAATCCCATTTGAGTTTTATGAGGTTCAAAATCTGATATCTGTTTTGGTTGAGCCTTAAAGGCAGAATAGAGTCAATAGGAAGCTTCTCTTTGAGCTAATATGACTTGTTAACATTTTTCAAAAAGTTAATGTTTTAAAAGATTTGATTTCTAAACCCTTCAGTGCCTTTAAATTCACCTCAGCATCTTTTCCCTCCCTGTCATCTTGCTTTAACATAATGAGGGGTATTGATCACATTCCATCCAAAGAAAAAGTAATCATTGTAAATATCCTTTATCTGACCTATTTCCCACTGCATGGAAAATGGCTTCTAATTTGAGATCACAAAATGGCTTTTGATAGGAACAAATGTCACAAACTGATGCAGAATTTTGTGCTTTTTCTGAATTTCCTACTGGTTTGAAATCTGCAAAGTACCAAACACTTGTCACTGCTGGTCATTCCCATCCAAAAATTGTCTAGAAGTTACTGAGATAACCTTCCTGCCTGCTTTTACATCTTTAGTGTAATGAGTGGGGCGTTTTAATGGCATTCAAGTGGTCGCTGCTTGAGATCAGCTTTCCTTTTTTTTCTTCCCTTCCTTTAATATTCTGACCAAACAGTGTTAACTCAGAATTGTTCAAAATCTGGTATAGATTTAAACTTTTGTACAGTCTGCACTTCTATTCAGATCAGGTTTTTGTCTGCCCCTGTGAGTCAGAATGCTAATAGTTACACAGCTGCCTTGAAAATTGAAGACTTTAAAATATTAGGGTTGAATTATTCTTTTTCTCACTTGTGATTCACTTAGCTAAGACAGGAACATGTTTCATGCTTTTCTTGTAACCATCAAAACTTGAAATTTGCTTTGGAGTGAGGTTTTTTAATGGAAGTCCTTCAGAAGCTACAGGTACAGTAGTAATAAAATTAATTATTTTGAGTCTTATAATTTTGAATAAAAAATAATGCAAACTGACAGCACTGCTTTTAAAGATAAGGTTTTGAGGTGTTTTGTTTTGTTTATTTTTTTAAAATATGTTGAAGATTCACTCTCCTCTAGTTAGGTCTTTTCATACTGTTAGAACAAGGCACAATTGACCCTTTATTCTAGAAACAGTTTGTGACTGAGTCTGGCAGGGTGGTGCAGTAGGAGAAACTTGGTGAGATCTAAAAAAGAAGAAATAAGACTGAAGTTACAATGGCTTTAGGTGAAAGAGGGATAGGAAGAGAGTGAAGAATAAAAAATAATAAAGCAAAGAACTGGAGGTGACTGTGGGGAATTAGGCTGAAAAGGGTCAGGAGATCCCAAACGGGCAGAGAGACTCTGGAGACCAAAACAGAGTTGTGAGTGATGCAGAGAGGCAAGCCAAGACTAAAATCTTAAAGGGTCTCATGGAATTGAAAAGAAGAGTAGCAAGGAGAGGCTACCTGAAGAGAAAAACAACAGAAGATATTTGGACAGAAGGAAGAATAGAAGAGTTGAATAGATGAGTCTGGGAAAATATTTTAAAAAAATAAAAAAAAAAGGGCAGAAAGGATTGGAAAACTTCATATATATGAGTAAAGAATTTGGAGGAAATGTAAGTGAACTAGATGATGCAGAATAACAATGGACAGGTTAAAGAATGGTATTTGAAACCAAGATTAGCTGACACCTTTTTTATTTTAGACAATCACAAGCTACAATTGCAGAGGATTTTGTTTTGTGTTCTATGGCATTATCATGCCCCATTAAATAACTGTCTTGTTTCCTCCCAGAGGAAACTTTGCTTCTCCCTACACCAGTGAAGCAATATAAGTGGATACAGAACCTCCTTGTACTCTAGAGTTTTATATTCAAAGTACTTTGTACTTGTGTAATATACTGATAGGATCTTATATCACAATTCTTATCCCCTTAGAAATATTGTCCCAGGAAAGCTAACAGGTAGTCTTTTTAAACAGCTGTCAGCACAGGGGAAATATATTGTGTTTATATGTGTGGTTTTCCAGCAAGCCTATTTCACCTTGGGGATGTTTAGCTAGAGAGCTGACCAAAACTAAACCTCCAAAAACCAGAGAAAAATGTTTCAATGTGCTATGGTTCTAATTGAAATATCTCTGCATCCATTTTTCACCTTCGACACAATGCTCTCATGCAGTGGTCCTAGAGATAAAGCCATTGAAGATTGTATTTGAAGGAATGAAGATAGTTTTTATTGGTGTTCTTTTAGGATCGGCCACAAGGACTGAATAATGCTCCCAAAGAAATACGTTTGGATGAAGATGAGTGAACATGCAGATCCAAAGGCCTTTTAGGATGTGGTGAACCTTTGGCCTTGAATGAAGAATGTTCTTGGATGAAAGAACTCCAGCTGAAAGACTTTGTCTTTGCCTTTTGCCTTGCAAAGATATGAAAGACAGAAAGGAAGCAAAGATTTGCAGCTGAATTCTTGCAGGGTGCAGTTAAGTGGCTGACACTGGCATGCAGCCAGCCTGCCTCAGTGCTGTGGAATGTCGTGTGCTTGTACCCCTTACCAGTCTCATGGGACTCCCCAAAAAGCCTCACACACATTTTTTTATATTTTTCTGCTTTCTATTTGGAATTTATATTAGCAAATTTTAATTACATAGTTTCTGCAATGATGTTAGCACCTCTTGCGTTTCTGTATGTCATGTGTAGCTCTAAAATGCAGAAAATACTTATTTATGCTTGGTTCATCAGATTATACCATGCCTGTACCTGCAACTGAACAGGCAGTTAGCTAATAATCTTAGCTTTTCTTCATGGCTAATGACTTGCCTAGCTTTAAAATGGCAAGAGTTCAGTACTTGAGTCAATGAGCTGACATTCACAATGTGGTCAGCCACGGCTGCCTGGGCATTCAAACAGATTTCTTCCTTGAACCTCTGTGTTAAGTCAATAGAAAGATATCTTTGTACATTTCCTGACTAAATATTCAATACTTGAAACTTGATTATACATTTAATTATTTCACCTCTTGAAGTGTCCTTATTTTCACTTTATAATAAATTGCAGCTCTGTTAGACCAGTTATGTTTAATATCTTAGAATGACTTGAAACACAGTGTTTGCTAAGGATGACCTTCAAAGTGTGTCTGTATAAAGACACATTGCCTAACCACGTTGGTTACCTTAGTAATTCTCCTGAAGTGTAAAAAAAACAATTATTGCAAATACTCTACCAAAGTTAAAGGGCTCATTTTGCCTTTGTTTCTCCTTGAATCAATCCACGTGGAGAGAGATTTAGTGATTTTCACTGTCCTAGTTATGTAATTCTCCTGTTGTCATACCAAGCCCCACATCACAGTACCTTTTGTGCCATCTGGGCTTGCTGTGTAGGTCTGCAAGAATTTTCAGTATCTCTGTTCTAAGTGTGACCCCAAGCCCATGTAGTCACCACAATTCTCAAAGGACAGACCTTTCATCAAAAATTGCATCCTCCTCCAGGGTAGCTTAGGTAAGCCTAGACGTCCCAGATAAGGACATATTAATTCTCCTAAATATGCTCTGCCACTTAGAGTTTTTCTTCATCAGCTATTTTTTCCTTTCCCTCCCAGCTGGTCTAGCTTACAAATGCAGTTCTAGAAGCTGTTTTTAGCCAAGGAGACTTTTCCATATGATGATATGGACAACTGCCTCTTGACAACCCTTAGCTTTTTACCTGAATAACTGGGGAAACAACAGCCTGTCTTCAACTGGTGGCTTTGTTTGCTTTTCTCCTTGTGTCTCCCTGTGTCTCTTCCTCTCCCCCTCTTATCTGGCCTTAACTGTCCATACAAATTGTGCATGGTTACTGGAAATGTCAGTTACTGCAGGTTCTCTTTGCTGGGCTGATTAAGACAAAATAAATCCCACTGAGGCTTTTATGTGTGTGTTTGTGTGTGCAAATTGTGAACCTAAGCTGCTACCAACTTGTAAAAATGCATTGAGACTACTGGAATGTGTGTATACATGAAGAAAGCTAGAATGTGAGATATCTAGGTGCTGGAGTTAAACTCCATTGTTTATATTGGTTATTCATGTACTGACGCTGTTTTGTTACTAACCAAATAAAAGAAACCCTTACCAATGCTTTGCTGCTGAGTAGTGTGTGTGGCAAAGACCAGGGTATTTCTCAAATAGAAGACAGAATACCAGAAGATAAGTCTGACTTGACCAAAGCAATGTGTTTTTACAGTGATCATGCCCCAAACAAAGGCAGTAATGGACTAACTTGAAATACATGAATGAACTTAACTTCTCTCCATTGGCCACCATTAAAATTGAGCAGCATTTCTGATTTTGAATATTTCTTCCATGTCAGATGGAATGTTTTTGTGTGGCTCTGCAGCTTTTCCTAAGATTGGGGCTTCCTCTCTTTCTGGGCTAGCAGGGCAGTATTTGCTCTTTTTATAGAGCTATTTTCAGTGTGGTTGTAGTGAACACTCCGTTGAAGATCCTGAAGCAGAGAAGTTTGCTGGTCAGGTATGTGGCTTTCAGTCCAGCTTAGTGCTTTATTCCTCTGATGCTGAAGCTACCATGTCCTGTTAAATATGTGTTGCTGCTCCCAAGGGGTGAATAACAGTCAGAATTAGACCACAAGATGTTTCCTTTCTCACGATATTCCTCATATCCACCTTTTTTCATTTTGTTTTAAGCATCAATACCACTGTTGTGTTGGCAAAATGGTGTTGTGTGTTCATCTCCTTGGTCACTTTGTCTCACTTGGATAGAAATTCCCATGCTTATTTGCTAATACTCTACATAATTAAGAGTACTGTAAATCCATGATGTAATTCTGAAGGAACATTAGAATTCTTATATAATCTTTCATGTGAGGATTTCCCCTTGTATTTCCCATTTGGTGGATGTGCTTAGAAGTTCTTTACTTAAGTCAGCTCTGATGGGTGTATCCTCACATAGAAGGGACATGGAAGAAAGGTCTTCTATTAGTTTTGTTGGTTGTTTTTGTTTGTTGTTGGGGTTTTTTTGTTTCTTTTTGTGGTTTTTTTTGTTTTTGTTTTTGTTTGTTTGTTTGTTTGTTTGTTTGTTTTTGATGGGGAACAGGTACCTAATGAATCTCCCTTTTGACTTTCTTTAAATCTAAACTTCTGTGCTTGACTCTTGGTTAGGAGACAATGCAAGATGTGACTTACTCCTCTTTTGTCTAAAAACATTTAGCCAACCTTAAACAAATTTATAAGGGGGCTTTCTTTTTGCTCCTGTTTTCTTCTGTTTGCTTTTGTTTCTCAAAGAAAAGCATAAGGGGTGACATATCTACTCCACACAGAGTAGATGCTTGGTATTGGGGATTCATTTATCATGAAGACAAAACATAACAAGATCCCGAGGCTGAGCCAGAAAGTCAGAGAATTTGATCAGGAAAGATGATGCACATTTTCAGAAGCCAAAGTATTTTATTATTGGAATGCATCATTCAGGGAATATGATAGATTTTCCATTAGTGGAAGTCTTTGATCAAAACTACATATCTTTCTAAAAGAGGAGCTGCCTCAAGAGCAAGCAGCTGAGCTGATGCAGAAATTATTGAATGAGGGAGATTTGCCCTTTTCTTTATGCAGGATGAGTCAGATATGGGTGCCATAATACCACAAGTGGTAGTAGTTATTGTATAAAAGTAAGATTAGACTTTTTCTACAGAGGTGGCACTTGGAAAAAATTATTAAAATAGAGCCTAAAGTGCTCTATTTTATGAAAATAAAGCCTCCTGGTGCTGGCATCAGAGGATGTGTATGAAGGGTAACCTTGTGTGCATGTGATCTCAGTAATGTCTAATGAAGCAGACAGATGCCTTCGTGTAGGCAGAAGAGTTGGGAAAAACTTGCAACAGCTTTTGTCTTTACAGGTCAGAACTATGTGTTCACGGGGTGGTGTTACTATGGAATTTCTTCTTTGCTGTCTGAAACAGTTACCCAGAAAGACTTGAGGGCTCTAGGTCCTTTTCAGGCTGAAGGGTTTAACTGCAAGTGTCAGGAGAGGGACACAGCTATCGTGACAATATCGATGTTGTGAGTATGACTCAGTCCCCTGCTTGGTGCTGGGGCACTGTACTTGCCAGTGGTCAGAAGTGCAGCAGGAGAAAAAATCCTGGCAGACTGGAAATTAGGGCACCAACCTCTGCTGGCAAGAAGAGTAAGAGATTTTGCCTGTGGAAATATATTTTAGGGGAGGTTTATTTTGGGTTTTTTGTTGGTTTTTCTTTTGTTTGAGTATTTGGTGTGGAGGAAGTTGCTCTCCAGGCTTGGGCCATGCTTTTTCCAAAGTGACAGCTGAGGCCTACAGCTGTGGCACCCATGCTTCAAGAAAAGGCTAAATTTGCTTGGATTTCAGCTGGATGTGTTCACTGGATTCCCACTAAGTAGAACTCTGCTATCACATGGTGCCTGTTGCAGGATTTAGTCACAGCATCATCATCTGGATTACAAACATGTTGTAGCCCTGGACCCTGCATGACCTTAATTCTGGACAGAACAACTCCCTTTGGAAATTATGGTTTTAAATGAGCCAAATTACAGAATCAATTTTGCAAACTGAGATATTTTATGAATGTTTATGTGCAATCATAGTCTTCCCATTGTAGCATTTTATTCTTCATAGGTCTTGTTACTGGGCATAGTTAATGAGAGTCTTTTTGTACTACAGAGCCTGCCTCATAAATTAGGCTATTTTCAAATTGTTGCTTTTTAACGGTATCTTCATATAATTTCCAGTTGTTTACCACAATTTCAGAGATGGTCTAGAGGCATTTTTCTGCTCTGGGTAGTAATTCCTTTTCATTCCTGGAGGTATGTGATGGTCACTGATCTCCCATATCTTATTGATCTTGCCTTTTTTTTTCTCTCTTCTGTGTGTTTGTGTGTCCGACCAGCGCAGAGTCATCTGAAACTGGAAGAGTTTTGCAAAATCAACCCTCTTTGATCTTTCTGGAACAGAAAGCCTTTATAGGCTTCAGAGATGAAGATAGTATGTTATAGGCCTTTCCCTTAGCCCTCTCCCATGATTTTGACCTCATTTAATTAATATCTTTGGGTTGATATTTTAAGCCCTGCATCTCCTTAGCTTCACTTTTACAGCCTCCATTTTTAGAGAAGAGATATCAGAAAAATTACCAGGTTATGACTTAGTTTGTAATAATCTCTTGTCCTACTAGATCTCTTTTCCTTCCTGTGGAAGCTGGAACTTGCTTTCACTGTGTGTATTTTTATGGTGGAATTCTGTTACTGTAAATGTGGTCACAGTATGAACTTTTATTGATAAATGCCCTGTACTTCTCCTTCTGATAGGAGCAGCCACTGTGCTGTCATGAGCTGCTCTTTCTGCATGAGGTGGTAGGAAGGGGAGAGAGGGCAAGAGCAAGAGGATCTGCAGGGGGGATAGTTTTCCTTTGGGAGCTAGGGGAAGATTTTCCTTCATCACATTAACAGGTGTGTTTTAAGAGCCTGAGAGAAGCAATTTGCTCCTGGAGAGTTTCTGCAGGCAAAGCATGAGCTGTGAAAGGCTCTTGGTGCCAGGACCAAACACGGCAGCTCTGCAGGTCTTTTTGTCCCCTCCTTCTGTTGTCCCATGGGGTCCTGGCATGTCACAGCCAGCTTTGAAGGCAAAGTCTTTTAGGGTGTATGAGACCAGGCTGCAGTTCTGGAACTGGTCTGTAATTCTTCTCCTTTGTGTGTTGAACTTCGTAACAAGCCATGCTCCCTGCTCCTTATTGAAATGCCACATTTTGACACTTCTCCTTTGTATGAAGTTTCCTATTCTGTTACTCTTCAACAATGCTTCAAAAATCTTTAAGGTCCCTTCCAACCCCTTACCATTCAGTGACTTCTTAGCTATTTTAATAGGTATGTGCTTCAGAGCCTTACAGCTGATTAACTTTGTATTGCTCCTTCCAAGCAAGAAGGGTAAAATGTAGCTTTAAAGGAGTGGAAGTCAGGCTGGAATATTGTGTTTTGGTTTTTTTCTTTTCCCCCAGGTACAGTTAGTGTTACCTGGAAGCTTTGCCTGGGATCTTGAGCGCCACTCTGAAGTTAACATGGAAATTTGGGAAAAGGATATGTGCACACAAATTCTATCCCAACTTTTCCATGGAAGTTTTTACCCAATTTTCAGGAGTTTCTCTAGCAATTTAAACATTATTTTGAATATTCTGAGGTGAGATGCCAGAGGAAGACCTTGTATTATTGTATGTCTTAACTTATATCTTAGTTCTTGTGTAGCAAGATTTTTATAGATGTGAGTATGAAAACAGGATGTGAAGTGCTTTAATGACCATGACTTAGCAGATGTTTCTTTTCTCCCCTCAAGAAATCCATCTTCAAAATTCTTTGTTCGGAATGAAATGCAAACATTTTTGTTATCCTTATTTTTTCCCATTTTTCTCCTTCATCCCCTCACCCCCACCTCACCCCCCAACATTTCATTACCTTCTCACAAGAATATTTATTTTGTGAAAGTATCCACAAGAAGAGAGGCTAGATGTGGTTGTCAAGTGATGTGCTTCATTTTGTACCAAGTCATACACAATTTAGTTTTCAGATAACATAAGAAAAACCCAAACAAGCCCAAAATGCAATATAAGTTGTCAAAAAGCTGACACTCTAAATACCAGAAAATATTAACATCTATTGTCAAGAAAAATACAAAGTATGAATCACTCCATCTCTGTGACATATTTCAAAACTGCTACACACAGCACAAACTGTAGTGTTTGATGCTATCAGGGATAATAGTACTTGAGAGTTCCTCTCTAAGCACCCAGCCTTACTACTAAAATGGTTCAATTGTCTTGGCTTACACTCTAGAGCTGCAGAAAAAAAAATTACGAAGACTTTCTGAGGTCATCTTTGCTAAAAATGAAAGCTGATAAACAGTTCTTGTTAATAACTTCAGTCAGAGGGGGTATAGTTTCATGTTTTTTGTATTACATTCTTATTGTAAACCAAAAGTTGTAACTACATTTAAAATTTTGATTTATTTTCTTGGTACCTTGCAGAATATTTCTAATCTGATATGCCTTTTTTTTTTTATCAGTTCAGATATGTCCTACACCATCCTGTATTTTAATTCCTTCTGTTGTCAGGTTCCTGATAGGCACATCAGGAATGATTCCTGTGCTCAGCAGCCATGTCAATCCTAAACAGAGGAGTCAGAAATATGTCAAAGAAGGCTAAAATATAAAAATCTTGCCTGTCTGAAAAGCTTCTGAGGAATTGTCCTCCTTTAGCAAGGGCATCACTTTTGATTTTTCTTGCATTGCCCCGAGCTGGGGGTCTCCTGTGCTTTGAGCAGGGGCAGAAACAGCTTCAGGAGGAGCTGGAGGAGATGAAAGTCTTTCTTAAGTGGCCCCTTGCAGTCAGCACCTGCTTTCAGTCCCAGGGAGAGCAGTGAGAGATGAGTACCCAGAGTGCTTCCTCCTGTATATTCTGGAACAGAACAGTTCTATTTGGCAATATCGAAGGAAAAAAAAATTAGTTGTAAAGATTTGTATGGGGAAAGCACTGTTATTTCCAGAGAACGTTATTCAAAAGAGAAATAAACACAAACTGGAAGATTTTAAATTCTATAGAAAGGTGGTGGAAGAAGATTTGTTTTATTTTCTTGGACGTTGTCAGGCTTGGTGCTGTGACCAGTTCTTTGGGATTTAACTCGTTAAAAAAAATCCTCATTTTGGTGGGTGTTTGGTGGTTTTATACATGGTGTTTGTGGTTAGGTTTTTTAGGGTATTTTTGGTGGAGTTTTTGTGGTTTTTGGTTGGTTTGGGTTTTTTTGGTTGGTTTTTTTTTTTCAGGGGGGATGTGTTGTTTGGCTTGTTTTGTTAAAGGAGAAAAAAATCACAATCCATTTTACCTCTAGGGAAATTCAGACATAGTAGTAGGGAAAGCAGTGTGACATTAATCCTGTGTTTTTTCTATTTATTATTCATATAGAAGAAAGGAATGTAATTTCTGCTGTTAGTGCTGACTTTTACCCTAACTGCAGGTGCACAGTTCCCGCCTCTGTAATGAAGAGTTAGACAGAAGAATCACAGGAAAGGGTGGTTGCAAAATCCCTGTGGTTGCTAAATGTTGAAATGGAGCAGGTAGCAAGAGGGAGGAGAGGGTATAGAACATCACAATGCCTTTTATAAATATATCATCCTATGAAAATAGGACAAATTAATTGTAAATCAGAAGAGAGAACATAGATCCTTACCTAGGTTGCCTGGCAATACAGAATGCATCTTTGAGGGTGAAAACGTCGTTGTAGAAGCAATTTCAGAAGGGAAGGGCATGGTTTCTGTGTCTCTGGTGTTAACTGCAGTATTAAAACCACACACAAAAAAAAGGGGGTTTTGATTATGCTCTGTTTAGGTTGTTTTCATTATTACAATGTCCCAATTGCCTCCAGCTGTTCATTAAGGAATGCAAATAGTGTGCAACTTGTAGTTTGTTCTTTTGACCCTGCACATATAAAGACTCTGAAAAAATATGGCAACGAACTGCTTCTGTTCAGTTTTGCATTTTCACCAGCAGGATTACATCCCTTTTATCCAGTGTCTGATGCCTGTACAGAATTCTAGGAGTCAAGGGACCTCCAAGGACCATTAGAGACAGAATTACAAAGAGTCCAGCTGAGTGTGCAATTACTACAAAGCCTTTTTTCTTAAACTGGTTAACTTGAAGACATTTGGTGTGGATATAATTAAAGCAGAATGAGAGGCAACACAATTATTTTTTTCTGGTTTTAGAGGTCTAATGAGAGATTACTTTTGTCCGGTAAGATCTACTTTAGTTCCTTTCTTTAGTGAAAGACCAGAGGATGGTGCTACAATTAAATCCAAAGACATTAAAAGGGCAAGTCCCACTTTTTGTTTAAGGAGGAAAAATGCATATAGGATATGATGGTGCAATACAGTAGAATAACTTCCAAAGACAATTAACATAAGTACTGCTGCTGGAGAGAGGTGAATGATGTAGGTTGAAAATTATGGTTCAGAATTTGCAATCTGGAGCAAGGCAGTGCTGAAAGAACATTAAGGTGGCCTTTGGATATGGTCTGATTTCTACCATGACTTTATGTTATTTCTGAAACTTCTTTTTGGCAGAAAGCAAGACTCTGCAAAGTGCTGATGATATAAGCAGCATGTTGGATGATATAGCCTGAAAATGAATACACTAAGAAATCTTCAAATCAAATGCAGTTGTGTCCAGGAGGAAGCAGTTTGCATCAGAAATGTTCTGCAGCTTGCTGCACAGGCTTGGCAGCCCACACTCCCTCTGCTCTGTGTTATCTCATTAACATTATTATTTGGGAGACAGAGTCAAACACTTACATTGGGTAATAGTTATGACTACTTGACACAATGTCAGCAAAATGCATTTTTTTTAATGTAATTAGAATTTTGACAGGAAAGAGAGGAAGAGGCAGAAAATGAGAAATTAGTTATTTCCTGTACCTCTGTCATTGCACACATTAAGCTTCACTGGTACATTTTGCATGATCTCATGGCAGCCCCTTCACAGCTGCCTGATCACTGTCAGGTTTAAAGACAGGATGAGCCAAACAAGGGATGATGAGTTAGAAATGTTGCTGGTTAAAACAGAAGACCTTTTAGATTTTCTAAATCACAAGAGATCTGAGACAGAATACTGTATTTCTGATCTTGCTGGGGACCTGGGGTTGTGAAAATAGAAATTTTAAATAAAGCTTCCCTAAATTTTCAGATACAAATTTTGGACTCTCTTTAAAATGACAGTGAAACTTTATTATTAAAGGGAAGTCCGTGGAAGTTAATTCTTGTAAGGATTTAGGATCATAATAAAATAAAGTTTGTGTTGATGTCGTTTTTTCTTTCCTCTTTCAGAAAAAAAAAAAAAAAGAGGTTATTTTCTCCTTTAAAAGAAAGATTCATTCTTAAAGTATTTAATATGGTGCTCAGATTACAGAGGTCAATGATCTCTGCATACAGGCAGACATCTGCTACCAGACCTCTGTCTGGGACAGATCCTGGGGAGGCTAATGTCACTAGGATAAAAATAATAATAAAAAAAATCTAGTTTTTCCAGTGTCTTCTTGGATGGAGCCATTCATTAAGAAATGGCATGTCTGCTTATAAGAATCAAATAATAAATAAAGTTTTCAGCTAAGTACATTTATTTGGCACCACTGATGGCACTATCTAAATCTTTCACAAGGTTTTTTAAAGAATCAGATAAATTCATTAATTTTTTTCTCTTCTTGGTCTTTCGTATCTTGGTCTTTGCATAATTTGATGAACTGTTATGCTCAATTTGGATTGTTATACAGTTGCAATTCCAAGTGAAATCAGAATTCCCAAGGGACAAGTGCAAACCTGTGGTAAGAAGAGTCCTTACCCTGACATGTTTATTTTGTATTTGATCAGAAGTGGGCAAGGAAATGGAAAGCACAGAGGTGATGTTACTTAAAAAGGGTCACAGATCAAGTAAGTGGCAGAGCAGAGATTTTCCCAGCAAGATTTCCTGAGATGATCCAATCATGTGTGGCTGGACTCAGCAGTGTGGGATCTCTCCCTCTGCTTTAGGTGGAGAACTGATAAAACAAGCAAGTTTGGTCAGAGCAAAACACTGACTCAGATTAAATAAAAGTGAATTCCCTCTCTTGGTTTCTCTGTTCCTCCATTTTTATTTTTCTTTGTAAGAATCACATATTGCTTCAAGATATAAAATTGCTCCAATCATATTTTAAGTTCCAAAGTGATTATGATAGGTTACTTCTAATTTGTGAGATTTGAAATAGTTGCTAATAGCCTTATGATACTACTGCCATCTCAGTTTTCTAAGATCATTGAAAAAGCCTTCTCTGTTCTTTCCTCTCAGTCTTTTGGCAAAGGTTATACCAAATTACAAATAATATTATAATTCACTTTTTTTTTGTGATCCTTCCCCAAGTTTGAATCACAAAAAAAAAAAAAAAAAAAAATCCACTTAATTTGTATATTTCATTGGAAGTTGAGCCTGAATTTTGATAGCAAGTACTTTAGTCAACATTGCATCTTGCTAACGATCTCTGTGTTCAAGTGTGTGTTTTGTTCCTCGGGCTAATGCTGCAATCAATATGTGTGAACTTGTCCATTATCTATTTGTACTGTATTATTCAAACTTAAATGCTGGGTTCTCTGATAATCTAAACAGAACTCTAACCCTGCACTCTTCAGTAATCTCCTTTTCCTAACTCATGTCACTCTCTTTTAATCAGATAGTCTGATTCACCCTCTTCCTCTGACATTTCCAATCCCTGGCAGCGTGCTATGTTTAGACAGTGTCATGGCATTTTCTGCAGATGACGATAGAAACGTGTGGGTTTTTTGGTGTCTCCTTTTAACAGATGTGTATGGCTAGATAGCAATCAGGTTAATTAGAATGAAGTGAAACAAATCTCAGCTTGAAAGGCTGGTATTCCACTGGAGCTGCTGTTGTGGCAGATACAGCAGGTGAAGCTTGGGTTGAAAAGTCCCTGGAACGTGGGGTGTGCCGACCTAAAGCACAGCCTTTCATCTCCCAGCTGACAACAGCCCAGGCTTCAATCTACAAAGCCAAGCTGCTTTTCTGGTTAGTCATAGCTCTTCATACACTGGGGGAAAAATCATGCTTGAGACTGCAGTGACTCAATCCAGAAAGTTTTGTTAGGAATTGCCCCTTCGTGTGGTGATTTCTCCTAACATATTGATCTGATCGCTCAAAATCCATCAAACCTTAATAAAGCATGGATGTAACTAATCAGGTGATGAGTACAGATTTCTCCTATTTAAGAAAGTAATGCAATATTGAAATCCACTATTCCCTGAATTCTCACACCTTATTCTGCCAAAAGAATGTTTTTAAAAAAATGAGGGGAAAAGCTCAATAGGTATAGTGTTCTTTCCAAAGACTAAAAATTGCCCATATCAGACTTGCTTGTTCAAAGATTAAGCCTATACTGATGAAAAAGGCTTGAGGGAAAAAAAAATCTATTTTATTTTTTGTGTTCTTACAAGATTTACCAGTAAAGTTTATGTGATTGATGATATTAATGGTATGAAATATATGGGGAAAGGAATAAAATTAAGAAATGTACACATTTAGAAGAAATGTATACTTTTTGAAAAAAAAGTACCAGTATTATAAAATGTGCCAGGTTGGATGTTTGATGAAACATCAAGCATATGGTGACAATTTCTGCCATTAAAACAGGGAACTGCAGAGAAGCATCTGTTACCAGAGTTTTCAAACAGAGGGTCTGTGTATATCTTTTGATGTATCCTGTATTAGAACAGCACTCTCAAAAGGGCCACACTGGTGCTCCCAAAAGTACTCCATAAAACTTATTTTTTAATATAGATTTCACTTTTCACACCAAGAATCATGCATTTTAAATAAGTGGACTTTCCTCTGGGCATGGAGGTTATGGAACAATTCTGCGGAATTGCTGTAGGTTTATATAGATATATATATATATGTATAGTTTGTGTTTGCATGAGACTGTGCTGTGAGAGAAACACTAGCTAATGCATGCTCAGGTCAATGGCAACTTATTTTTACAGCTGTTGCCAGAGGTGTTTATGTGTGGATGGCATAGGAAAATATATATTGTGACTGGAAATGGCCATCTACTGCACCACTGTTATCAAGGCATCCAAAAGCCTCTCTGATTTCTCTTACAAAGCTCCATCTTTTTGCCTGTTCACTGTGTCAAAGTGTTATTTTATTTTATTTTTTTTTTTTAATTCATTGCTTTCAGTCTGAAAGTGAAGCAAATTAGCAGGTATTTGCAGGATAGGTAGAACAAAGCATCTGCACAGCTCTATGGAAACCCCTCAACAAAATTACTGAAACTTCCTAGCATTGCACTAACATAAGTACACCATCCAACAGACATAACTGACAGCTCTATAATTTTACTTTCCAACATAATGTTCTTGGAGCCTCGTAAAAATTCAAAATGAATTCTTGCTAACAAATCCACAATGCTATATGTAGTTACATTCTCCTCAATTGCCAGTGAGAATTTCCTTTCAAGGCCAATTTGAAAGTAGATGGATAGAGGGTCAAATATAATTTAATCTTGATAAATGTCACCAAAAAAAAAAAAAATAGGAAAATTGTCATTATAAATTGGATAGATACATTTCACGCTGTACTTTGAAATTTTTACTTGTTGTCTCAAGATCAGTGATGTGCAAGTCATTGGAAAATGTGTTGGGGAGTGATTCTTATACTGATAGAAGTGTATGAAAACCCACTAATATTTCATAATGGTGGCATAAGGGGGGAATAATTGACTGTATCTTGTCATATGGGACTACCTTATAATATAACCAGAAATCAAACTTAATCATATTAATCTATATGAGATGTTTATAAACTGTCAGAAATTCAGTCATAGGAGAATACTACTTCATAAATCAGTAAATGAGATCGGTTAAATAAAGTGCTGAGATTTTTGTAGGGTCACATGGAATGTATTGTGCTCTTTCTTGGCTTGCACCCTCTCTTTTTTTCATCCCCCTTTTAGGATTTTTGTTCTACTGGTTGAATGTTTAGAAGGAGGAATATATAAAATGTGGAATTTATGAGAGCTTCTGACATTTATGGTACTTTTGATTAACACTTTTATTAGTCTTGTCTGAAAAATAATTCATTATTTCAGCTTTTCTTTGTAGTTCTCTAAAAAGCTGCCATGATCATCAAATAGATCAGGGCATGCAATAAAAACCGTACTGCCAGTAGTAGAACATACTGTCATATAACCATTAAGACTGTTCTAAGAGCCAAAATGTTGGAACTAAAAGTATTTTTAATGACTTGAAATTGCTTGAAGTGCTTTCTCAGAGCTGAAGGGTGCTGATTTATTTATCTAGTGTACTTGCCTAAATTAATTTGGATAGAACTACTTTGGTTTTAATCCTCTTAAAAGTTAAATTTATGGTAATATTTTTCGATGGCATATTATATAATGTCTGAAGGAAAGAGTTAAATAGTACTGGGCTGAGAATTGTCATTAAATAAGAAAATGTGAACAAACAGTTCAAAAAAGCGTTAAGCAGTGCATTTTACCTGGATTACAGTAATAATTTTCAGAAGTGACCTTGCACGAAATGCAAATGTCAGTGCTATCTTCTCTCAATCTACTTTTAATTAGTGTTTTAGCACAGTAAGCCAGTAACTCAAGCACATAAGCAGCTGTTTCAAGTAATTGTGTATCATATCCAGGTGAATTTATTGTTACAACTTCCTTTTTCTTTAGCACACTTATTGAGAGGAAGATTTTATGATTTCGGAAAGAGATCTCTTTTCATCTCTCTACTTTCTGTTCTAGAAAGTCCCAGGCCAATGAAACCTTCCAGTTCTTGTGTCACTCACAACTGTGCCGAATTTCTTTCCCTCCTTAAATGTGTCAGCATTATGCAATCCCTGCCAAAAGAGCAGGACCTGGGAACCTGGTTCTAACTGCAGAAAACTGAGCAATGCCACGGAGCTCTGGAGGCACGTGGTGCTTTTTCCCTGGCTGTGGCAAGTAGTGAGAGGAGTTACTTGGCCTCCTGGTTTTCTGCATTGGTGAAGTTGAGAGGGTTTTTAGATAAAGGAGGATAAAGAGCTGATATATTAAAAAGCCTCTCCCTGGTAGGGAAGTAGTGGTCATTTTTCCTGCAACAGACCTAGTCTTCCCAGAGAAAACTGAGACAAGATGCTGAAGAGGTTGGAGATATATATCCTGCTTACATAAAATTTAACTTGCCAGCCTGTTAATCACATACTCTGTAGGAAAAGAAAGATTTCCCAGAAAAGCCATATATTTTATTAAACTAACTAACGTATTTCTGAAATAAAAAACTCAGCCAGCTTTCAGCAAAACAAGATCTCCCAAAGTCTGAAAAATAAAATTGCCGTCTTCTGGTTAAATACAGGTCATAAACAAGTTTGATTAGTATAACATAAATGGTTAGTTTGGGTGAAATTAGCTCCTATGAGCAAAAATGCAGACTAGATAAGGAATGAGCAGTTTGATGTTCTTGGCAGCACCACTGGCTCTCAATATTTGCAGTCTCTGCATCAGGCTCTATCATTTACACCTTTTACCTGTGCGCTTTCACTTGTGCCCCCCAACTGCTTGAACAACATCTCTGTGAAATGAATTGAGGAAGTATTGTGCTCTAAAAAATACCTCAATTTGCTCTTTTTTTTTTTTTTTCTTTTTTTTTTTTTTCCCTGGGTTATTTTAAGGTAAATCATTGCAGCAGTGCAGCTTTCAGGGTGAATGGTTGTGCTGGGAAATCTAGCAGGGCAATATGCTGTGATGCAGAGATGACAAAGGAAGCACCAATCCCCAGCTCAAGAGCTGAGCAGTCAGTGCACAGGGAATTTTAAAGGAGATGCTGTGCTCCAAACCTGATATCTTACCATCTTTTCTTCCATATGAAATAATTTATAGTGATTTTTACACTAAAGTACCACCAGTAGAAATGGGTGCTATAGCACATGCTGCAGAGAGGGATATATCCTTTAGCCTCCAAACTAGAATCCAACACTGTCATTAAAATAGATTTTCAAAAGTAAGCAAAGGCCCTTAGGGCCTGAATATGTTTTGCAGGGAAGAAGGGAACTGCAGCTCAGGTGCAATAGAACAAAAGTGTCTGTTAGAAAAAATTGAATTAATTTGAGTTAATGGCCTTTCTTCCATACTATTTGAAGTATTCAGTGTATCTACTGCTCAGTATAAGAGCTTTTTCATTGAAGACAATAAGCTAAAAGGCACTATAAATTATGAGAAGATTTACTGATGCACAACATGTTGTTTGTATCCACTTGAGGGGAAGAAAAGAAAAGAAAGAAACTGTCCTAATACATGGAAAGCAACAGCAAATCTGGAAAGCAGTCCTTCAGCACTCAACCCTTTTCATAGTCACTCATATTATGTGTAGGCAAGTTGATGGAATAGATTTTAAACCTCTACAAGAAAACTTCGTAACTGTTCTTAGCACAATTCTACTTGTTGCTTTGGGTTTCAGTGATTTAGAGGTTGTTGCATTTGTAGGTTTTTTGGTTGTTTTCAATTTCAGGCAGTAGTTAACAACACTTGGATGCTGGCTAGCCCTAGCCTTTGTTCTTTATTGTTTTGAGTAAACTTTAATTCCCCCTTTTTTTCTTCCTTGTTGCTATGAACTCTGCTCTGGTGTAATTTGTGCAGTGCGGTGTGTGTGTGGCTGCCTGGAAGGGTGGCAGCCACCAGGGCTGTGCTTCCACAGGGGCTCAGCACAGACCCTTTGTTGTTGCAGGAATCAGCAGATGGAGGTGCCAATAGCCAGAGACAGGGTTGGGGACAGGCTCCTGCTTCCTTGGGACAAAAAGCCCCCAAGCCCCCATAGCTGAAGGAGAGCTGAAGCTGGCAGCTCTTTCTGAGCAGGAGGAGCGCTCCAAAGCCAGTGCTGCTTTGGTGGCAAGTGCAGGGGCTTTGCCTCGCACCTGCCTCACAGCTCCTTGCCAGTAATTCTGCTCCTGGGGGGAAATGAGGAGCAAAACGCTCCTGTGAGGAGATGAGGAATGCTTTCCCTGCAGCACCTCAGCTTTCCCCTTCCCAAGGTGTGAGGTGTGACCCTGAGGGCACGGCTCAGCCTCTGCAGGCAGAGCACAGCGAGCATCACTTGCTGTGTAACTCTGAACAAACACGGCAAACTCCTCTGGTGACACAAGTATCTTATTTGGAGTATAAAAGCAGATATGAGAACAAAACAACCTAAACATTTACTGTTTAATCAAAGGTGAATGCTAGTCCATCTATAATAAACAATTTAATTTAATCTATCGTAAAATCCTATCTTTTATGGCATTTCTCTTTCCTTGGAATTGCTTTCAGTTAGAGGCTCCCATCCGTTAATTTGCCTGAGGGAAAGGGGACTCAATCCCTTCATAGGATACAAACTGAAATGTTTGCAAGTATTCTCTGTAACATACATATTCACGGATGAAATTCATCAATATTTCTTAGTTCCTCTTGGATTTATAGCACCAGTTGTTCCCAACCTTTTAACTTGCCATAAGCTTTTTATGTATTTAATTCCATTCAGAATTTAAAAAATATTTGACATAGCTGGTGAACCCATTATTGCCCTCATTTCCAAAAAAATCACTTTAATAATAGCCTGTTCACTTTTAAGAAAAGGTTCACTTTAAAGGAATGGGCTTGTTATAACCTAAGTTTATATGCATTTTTCCCAGCAGGCTACCTACTGACTTAACATTCAATACCAACTGCAACTATAATTATCCTGTAAGATCTTCAGATATCAGGAACACTTAAAAGTTTCTCACTGGTGAATTTTAAGCTTTACTAACTACTGTACGTTGTCAACAAAATCAGTACTGCACTTTCTTGTTTTATTAAATTGCAGGGAAATCATCTGCATATAGGAATAAAGGGTAATTACCCAGCTAGTGGCTCTTTCACAACAGTTCACTCCTTCAAAAGAAGTGTCAAGAGCTGTTTAGGTTTTTTTTTTACTCTGGAATTTTGTGAAAATTTTCTTACGGGAAGGATATATCCTACTGCATAAATTCTGTAGAATGACTGACAAAGTTGAAACTTCATTTCAAAAAGCACTAGGGTTTGTTTAACTCTGTATTTTTAGTATCCAGAGTTACTGAACCAGACTTTACTTAATTAATAACTATAGGATGTGAGGCAGTTCCAGTGCTGCTTTTTCTATTAACTTGCAATTTCCTCTAGGAAATGAATAAACTGGGGGCTGTGGGGGAGGGGGGAGGCATGGCTGCTGAGAATAAATGTGGCACCACTGTACGTCGCCAAATTCATTTGAACGAGTTAAAAACCATGGGTTATAAATTGAGAAAGTTCAATTCTGTTGCTTGTGGAACATGCTTTGTAGGAAGAACAAAAACAGAATTTCTAAGATGAATAAGGACTGAGATTAGAAAAGCCGAGATCATTTGTAAATGTTCATTGAAAGAGTACTCCCATATTAAAATTCACTTTACCAAGTGTTTATCACTATCAAAGCCACATGTACATACAATGTTGAGATGTTTCAATTTCAATGTAAACCCTATTGTATTCATTGAATTTGTATTTTGTCACTGAAAGCAGCATCTGGAATGCTCCAGCTGATAACAATTTTGTAAGTCTTGGGCTAGACAACAGTTGGCTTTGTTTGGAACTGAAAATCTACCAGGAAAGTGTAAAACTGCTGAAGCCTGTGGCTATTTCCTGAAAGTTGTGTTAGAGCTGGAGGGACTGAACCTTTCCAAACATTTTCCACATGGCTGAAGAAGGACAATACTAATACTGGTGCTATTTAATGAATAACTTGGTTATAGTTTTACCCATTAAATTCAGGATACTGATGTTTTTATTCTATGTTTTAAATGCTCTAATTTCAGGGGGTTATAACTTACTTATAGGGAGGTTTTGTAGTTAAGTTGTTCAGTTGATTGTAGGGACTCTTAATTGAAATATCTTGTTTTCAGTTCTTATCCATTAAGAATATCACTGAAGCAGCAATGTTATGTATTTTAACACCCCAAACACTAAAATTTTCTGGTTTTTTAAAAATTAAATATTTCAGGACATAATTTCTTCATAATGTTAGTAGTTTTCAGTATATTTGAATAGAAAAAAAGTACTTCTGTTATATATAAAAGCTTACTGAATGTGTACAGTGAGTTTTCCACAAGTACTAGTTATTGTCTGTATTATAGTGCACACTCAGTAAATATGGTTGTTGAAACCAAAGGAATTAGGCAGCTATCAGAAAGAAGACTTATGACTATACTAATCTCCCATTTGCTGCAGTAGTTCATTGCATGCTAGTGCAATTTGTTCTGAAAACCCCCACCTACAAAATAAGAGTTTTTATTATCTACATGTAAACACAGGGCAGTAAGAATCTTCCATGGTATAAACCACAGTGTGAGTCTCAGTGTAGTTTCTCATTTAACCTGTGCTCTTTAAGAAACCATCCCTGCTCCCCATTTTTTGTTACAGACACTTTATGGTCAGTGCCTATGTTTATAGCATCAGTGGATACTACTTCTACACATTTGTCTTTTGTTTAATTTTAGCTGTGTATAAGTATCCAGTCATGTACCTGAAATTATTCCTTGTTCTTGATTAACATGTGCTCGTGAGTTCATCTGAGTGCGTCTTGTTATTAAGCTTCTTTATTAAACTCACCTTTTAATTTCCTGAGTTAATTAAAGATTTCTGTTATTTTTACAATCTCTCTGGTGTGTGATGGCAAGTGTAGTATGTTTTACTCATTTGGTTTCTTGTAATTTATCATGCTGTCAACAGAACTGTTGAACTTTTACTTTCTGTTTAGGTATTAGTAATGAGTGACTGAAACAAATGATGTTATAATGGCTAACATGTATTTGTAAATGGTATTAAAGTGCTATCTTTATTTCAAACTGAGCATTGACATTGAAAGAAAAGTGACATTCAATCATTTTGGTCTTTGTCAGGAGTACAGTATAATAGTGTTGGTTAAATTTAATTTTCCTTAGTTCTAAAGAGCTAACTTCATTTTTTTTTACGTCTGTTCTTCTTGTAATAGGTAATTGCGTATATTTTCTTTTACATCATATTTCTGTGTTCTGCTTTTATTATGGACAAGTGGAAAAGCATCCCTTACTCCCAGGTTTTTGGGCTGTGTGGTGCAACTTCTTAAAATTTTGGATATTTGGAATTTTTAGAGAAATCAGTGTATCCAAATATAGTCAAAAAAATCATACAATCTTTTAGCCTTAATTCTTCAAAATTAAAAAAAAAGAAAAGAAAAGAAAAAAAAAGCATGTAAGAATCTCTCTGAAATCATTATGTGCTGCAGAGATGTTGATAGTGAAGGCGTTGGATGCCTGTGTGCACTGGAAGTTATAGAACCTTGGTACGAAAACCCAAGGAACTAGAAATACATGCTATGGAAAATCCCTCTTATTTATCAAATGAAACCCAGACAGGACAAATGGTAAATTGTTAATGAAAATTATAAATTTTCATATAAAAATGAAATTATAAAATCTGGGAATTTTACAGTTTTCTATTTTTCAGCCTAATCCTGTGCCATGTGCTCTGGTGATGACCCTGCTTGAGCAGGACATCAATGTGGGCCCTTCCAACTTGGCCCATTCTGTGATTACGCAGCTGAATTAACAGAAAGTGGCTTTATATTCAAAGATTAAAAAAAAAACCAAAACAAAACAAAAAAAACCACAAAACCAAAAAAACCCACAAACTTCTCTAAGAGGAAAAATTTCAGATTTCTAAATTACTTCTTATTTTTAAATGTATAATGCATTTAGAGTGGGTAATATTGTGATATCAGTTAGTTCTGTGCTTTCTTCAGCAGGACTTGCATAAGCTGTGACATTCAGGAATAGTCTGGCCTTCCTAAAGTGATATTCATTGAATGTTTTCATCTTCTCTGTGTGTGTGAGCAAGAGTTTGGGAGGACTTGCATTACTCACAAATGAGCAATATCTGAGTTATAGATCACACAAAACTATCACCAATAAAAACTCTGTAGATCACATTGCCATACATTATGCATATGGTATATGTTTCACAGCAGAAAAAAATGGAAATTAGAGACTGTGAGATGGGTTTACTTCTCGTATTTTTAGATTATAAAGCTAATTCCTGCATTTGTATCAGCCTCAATACAAAGACCCAAAGCAGGTGTTGTGTATCTTAGTGGAATGCTGTGAAATTCCCAATTAAGGTTATCCAACCTTTTAATTTCCAGTTCCTAGGGGCAATAGGTAGGAGGCCCAAAAAGGCCCAAAAGTGCTCACTGATCCTAAGTGAAATATCATGTATATACCATGAGCCTTTAGATAGGTTCCAGATCTTTAAAACTGAGAAGTGCCTTGACATTTAGAGCTGGGAAAAACTGTTACAAAACATATTTAGATAATTCTAAAATCAGTCTGTGTCTCCCAAAAAGGATTTTTTTTTTGTCCTACAAGTGTGGAACAGGTGAACAGAGGTGCAATGGATTATACCTGACACAACAGCTGTGAGGATGCTCTGTGTGGGATACAGGAGCGCATTAATTTAATCATCTGCATGTACATGGTAATGGGAAGGAGAGATATGATAGATGCAGTATTGAAGAACTCTGGTAACATGTTTTTAGATGATTTGATGAGTTTACTTTCAGAAGAATCTGGAAAATTGCAAAGACAAGATGTCTCATGTTACACAATCTGTTGCAATCAATATGAAATGGATGTGCTATAACAAATCTGGATCTTGAGGGAGATCACTGAGTCAGAGAAACATAGAACTGCAGAAAAAGGTTAGATCTCTGATTTGTGGCTCTGCTTTCTCCCTTCATAAATTTTTGTTTTCAGCCTTTGGTAATTAGCAAGTTCATTTTATGTCTTTATTTTCTTTTCGACTCCTAATGATCCTTCTCAGCTCCTAAAAACCATATAAAAGGGACCTAATTACATACAAGTGCTGTTCAGAAAACAGTTCTGTCAGTTGGAGAATTAAAGACAAAATAGAGTTCTTTGAACATGAGATTCACAATGATCCCTTGCCGAAATGTTGGTGGAAAGCATAAAACAGTACCACTGAAATATTAGTACTAAATCAAAATGAGTGTCTGCCTCTAAAGTCACGTGTGCCAAGTTATGTGGATTCTGTCATGCTTCCTGCTCACAGGACATGCTGTGGAAAAGCAGTCACTTCCATGTGCTTTGTGCAAATGGTCCAGTATTTGTGGTCATCACACAAAATCCTTTTAGGTGTGGATTAACAGCAATGTTGGAAATACCTTTAATTTATAGTAAGGTACTGAACAGAGGAGGGAAGGATGAGAAATAGATATGATGGCAGGACTGGAAGTGCCTCAGAGTAGCTGTAATCCCTTCCATGTGATTGAGTGGCACCCTTGATGGGCTTCTGTGTGGTAAAAGTGAATAATACCTCCTGACACACGTGGGTGAGTTATCTGCTTGTAAGAACAGAGAAGATGGTTTCCTTTTGTGCCAGAAATTGCTCCTAAGCATGGACAATAGCAGTGTCTGTCTCTGTCACGGCTGTGAGCAGCCCATAAGAAAACAGCTACAGGGTGTGCATCAAGTCTTTGTGAGCAGATGTGGTCCATAACAGCATGCTGGGAATGGGATAGATATAAATATAGAGTGCTTTAAGTATATATATAATGCCAAATATATTATAAGAAAAAAAGGATCTCCTTATTGCACTGGCACATAAAGTATCCATGAGAGATACAGATTTATTAGGGAGCTTAGTTACCCTTCTTGAAGCTGGTGAGAAACTCCTGTAATCACTGCAGAATGTTTGAAGTCAGGGAGATGTGAGGTTTGAAAACAAACTTAAAATATGAAAGAATTTTCTGGTGACCATTGGTGTTCTGGAAGACCAGGATCTTGGGAAACGCGCAGAATCGTGTTTTTCTTTCTGGAGTGGGGGAAAAACCTCAATTTTTTTATCTGCAGAAGTAATTTTATTTTTAAAGACTGGCTCTCATGACTTTCATCATAGGAAATGTATGGTCTTCTCTATCCTGGCTTCTTACAGCTCTGGAATACACAACTCTTTGTTAAAGCACCTGACACCTCTTGGGAGCAACAGACACATGCAATTTTTAAAGCTTTCTCATAATAACAATGATTCAATTAGAGAGAATCCAGTGATCTGCTATCTAGCCTGTGAGTCACTTGTCTTTTTCCAATTACTTTCTGTATACTGAGAGAAGTCAAATATTTACAGCAGAGCTGAGAGGTAGCAGGAGGCCCTTACCAGCCTTTGCTACCTCACAAGAAATGCCTGAGCCCTGTTATTGAGCAAGAGTTTGTTTACAGATGGTTAATTAGGGACCTAACTGAATCTTTTAGAAGGACAGATGCAAGTTGATTAATATCTATATCATCTACATGAGTAGCCTTTAATAAGAAGGCTCTTGCAAGAAAAAATAAGGTGATATATCCAATTAAAATCTTCAGCTTGCTCAGCAGTTCACAGAAAATTAGGAAACTCTAATGAACAAAAGCAGGCAAGCTGGAGGAAAATTATAACTATACAAAGAGGCCTTTCATGTGAACATAAAAAAAATGTTTTAAATATATAAAGAAAATATTAAAAATAAACCTCAATATTATAAAGATTGAATGGGGGAAATGTTAATGATCCAAATTAAGTCTGTCATTATTAATATGTTCAAATACTTCTCATCACTGAAGATTGCCCAAAGATAATTTTTTTCCTTAAATGAAGAAAAATATTAATCTGTGTTTTAAATACGTTACTTATGGTAAATTCATAGAAGTTTGAATAAGGACAAAACCAATTGGAATGTGAAGGGCAAAGATTGCTTGAGCAAAGAGTGTTAGCTGATAAACAGACCAAAAAAGATAGTGTTTGGAATTGCAAATTTCTACACTAGGTGATTCTGCAAAAACAAGGACTTTACAACAATCAGAACTGGAAGTCATCCAGAAATGTCACAGCAGAAAATCAGGGACAAGGAAACTGGAGTAGAAACCATTCTGGCAATTTATGATCAAAGAGAACTAAAAGACATCTATTAAATTCTTAAATATATTGATGGCTCTAGAACCTTTTAGTGCAAGTCATTTCAATAGACATTTGGGGAATTACGAGAAATTGCTCTGTCTGGGACTGAGGAGGTTTTCATGAAGATTTTTCATTCAAGGTCTTTGATGTAGCTTTTATGCTTAAATTTTTCCTCCAACATCATATTCCAGAGATTTCTGATAGCATAGTAAGAAATAATGGCAAGGGTTTTTGTGTAGGTAGCCTACCTGCACATATGTACAATTCCACGTTTGGGGAAAGTCACCTTAAGTCAGTGTGGCCTTAAATGGGGCTCACTGAATTAAGCTGGGAAGTAGGAGGCAGTTGGATTTCTTGCATGGCTGTTGTGATCCCTTGAGTGCCCCCAGGCAGAGGATTTGGCTTTGGCTACATTAGGCCCAGCCACCCATAATTCCTCCTCCATGGAGAAAGCGCAACCTACTCCACAGACACGAAATCTTTTAAGATGTTCTGGGTATCCATAGATAGCTGCCAGTGAAAAGACAGCCTGTGTGTTCTCTGGACCTATAACCTCCCTGTAACCACACTATTTAACTACAGCATTCCCTCTCTGGGCATGGCTCCACCAGGACATGTGCCATGGCTTTATTGTAGCTCTATCTTCATAAAGCATGTCTGCTTTGTCTGTGACCTTTTCCCAGAATATCTTATGCCACACGCTTCTCACGCTTGCAATCTTTTATAAATATTTTTAATTTTATTATTATTTTCAGCACACCATTGCAAGAGAACAAATCACCACAAGTAAAGCTCTTTAGCTGGCTCTTTACTTGTGCTCTTTTGCTTAGTGCTTTCCTGCTCTGCTGTGTTATAATAGATGCTAGTGGCACACACAGTCCCATACTTCTGTATATTCTTATGGAAATCTAATTGTGCTCTGATTGCATCGCTGTACTTTAAAACAGATTTGTTTTACAATAATGAAAAGCAGGAATCCTTAATGTTACCTGAGTCAAGGCCAAGTTTTAAATTAAATTATAAGCCCTGGATGGAACAGGTATTAGGGGAAAAAATGTAATTGTCATACATCTCAAAGGTAACTGAGAAATTTCTGAAAGATTTGGGTAAAATTGTCCTATTTGAACAGAAAAACAGTATAAAAAGTTAAAGGGGACTATGAGCACATGGCAGTAAGCTGAGGATGAAAATGGCTTTGTAATTTTAATTGTAATAATCAGGAGTTGTGACCATACCTGTCTTGAACATACCTATATTTTGAAATATTAGTATCATTGTATTCTTTATAAGGAAATCTCTGTAAAAGGAGACAGAAAGACCTCAGACAAAGAATATTCACAGTGTCCACATGGTAAATTCATTCTGTAATAAAATTCCTTCTAATTTCCTTGCATAGCCTTAAGTACAGTTCTCCTTTCCCTGTGTTATAAGAAGCCAGCTGCCACTTCTTAACCTCTGTTTGCAGTTTGCCCTGGTCCCCATCTGTGGAAGCTGAATTTTAGCAAGGGGGAGAGAGAGGTGGTTAAAATACCAAGCACAGGTGTGGGTTTCACCTGCCCCTTCCCACTGGCACAGGCCGTGGTGCTTCCAGCTCACCCAGCAGGGCCTCTGTGCCCTCTCCCTGGGGATGCACTCAGAGCCAAGGGATCCTGCAGTGCTGAAGCCCCACTGTCCTCACTGGAGCTGGGATCCAAACTTCCATTCTTCCAGTAGGATTAACGAAGAGAGCAGCGGGTCTGAAACTTGTGGTTCTGACATGACAGGCCGCCGAGAGATGCCTTCGGGGTGACGCAGGGGCTTCACAAAGTCTACTAAGAATGAAGAATGGTTTAATTGCTAAAGAGGCTGGGGCTGGCATTTAGTAACCACTGCTGGTTTTGTGCTGCTGATCTAACCACAGGAATTAGCAGTGGGTTCCTGTTTTTCACTGTTGCTGAACAGGGAAACACTGATTTGAGTGGCTGCCCGCAGGAGGGGGGAAATGAAAGAGACAGGAGTTTAGTGCTGAATGGGTACAGTGTGTGTCATTTTATGGATGGCTGGTACTGTGATACAGTCTCTTCTGACCTACAGAAACCCTGTCTTGTGGTTACTGTTGAAAGCAAATAACCAGAAAGAAAATGTGTGCAGTTGAAAACTTACTGTGGGATGCAGCCTTAATGCAGAGCACTGTAGTTACAGCCCAGGGTAATAAAGAAGGGTTTGTTTAGAATATTTTACAAACCTTGGTTTCTATAGTAACAATCATCACGAATACTTTCAGCTTCAGAAATAACATCTGCTTGGTGACTGATCTCAAATCTCAACCCTTGCTGAAGTAAATAACTTCCTGCTCCTTCTGCTTATTGTTAGCCAGTGGCATTTGATATAGAGTATTTATTTCTGTAGGACTGGAAAAGGTGTTGGGAAGGGGTAGGAAAAGGAAAGAGGAATCAGAAAATAATGGTAAAATGTGTTATTTGCTGCTTTATCCTTTAGTCACTGCTAAAATAAATCAGAGTTTAGACAGAGACCAAAAGTAAATGTGTTATACCATTCTGTTGACTGATGTACAGGACAAACATTACTCTGCTTTACTCTTGTCAGTGATTTAAACTTTATGCATAAACTTAGGGGAAGAAAAATTATTTGGTTAGATATGAAAAAGGTATGGGCAGAGTACAAATCTTAATACAACCCAAGGCTCCAAAGGAAACTCCAGTGAAAAATTCACAAATTTGTGAATTTTCAAGGAACCTCTTTCAAAAAGGTGGTCAGTCTGTTGTGAAAATGGTATTTCTTTTGAAGATAAGGTTATAACATCATCATCACTGCTGCTAAATTTTGAAATGTAAAATTTAAAGTGAAAACACTTTCTGAAGCAAGAGAAATACTTTCATGCAATAAGGATTGGGACTATAGAATTTAATGTGAATATTGATTTTTGGTGGTGGTGACTGAGTACCACCTTAATGAAGAGAATAATAAATATATGACATAATTAGAAGTTGTGCTGTGCCATAGGAAATATGACTGGAACAGACGGGTGAGTTGAGCTGGGCTGTATTTCCATAGCACTCATTTTCAGTTAGCAATGCCCAAGAGTGTAAACAAGCTTGGAATAGAGTAGCAAAAAACCCCAAATCAAACAAAAAAAAAAAAAGCCAACAACAAACCCAAAAACCACACACAAAAAACCCCAAAGCCAAGAAAACAAAGCCAAAAAAACCCACAAAAAATCCCCCCCAAAAAGACCCATTTACTTTCCATTTAAGTGTGGTTCAGCACATATTTTATACTGTAGATCTATAGAGGCTTAGTAAAAATTATACAGGTTTTGTAGTATTTTAAAGGAAGAGTCTTTTTTCTTCTTTTTTATAGTAAAAAAGCTGTCTCTTAAAAAAAAAATTCCATCAGATATGTTGAGCTAACATGAGCAACAAGATTAAATAGTTTCATTCATGCAAGTAATCATGTTTGCTTTAATGCAAAGTTTCTCCAAGCACTAATTCTCATGTGTCTAATTATTTGTCAGATTAGATCCTGTAGTTTCCATTTTTTCGGTTCATTTTTAGTGATATTCTGAATATGAGCACAGTAAGTACTAACAATCTTGATGGGGAGCATCTTAGAAAGCAACATTAAGTGATAATACTTGTGCTTGAGTTTATTTGTAGGATTTTTCAAGGACACTATTAATAAATGAATAACATAGATTTGCAGCTGGTGTAAATCAAAATAGTTCTGCTGCTACTCGAGTGCTGTGCTGATTTAAGCAGCTGATATTTAGGATTTGAATTAATTCATAAGGTTAGAATGAAATTATGTTTTAGAGACTCAATTATGTTTTCACATTGGTGAATGGTCAGAGCAGGTGATGGAGGTCCTCAAGAGAGGAAAGTGAGACACATCTTGCAACACCTTAGACAAGGTCTGGTTTGTGCTTTCACACTCCTGCCAACCTGCCCTCTCCCTTTTCCCCTCACTGGCAGCAATCACTGCCAAAGCAGTTTAACACATGCTGCTGCTACCACCATATAACTCAGCAAAACCAGGCTCCCTTTTGCTGCCATCTCATACCTTTTCCTTGGATAACAGAAATATTTTATTTGTCATTGCTCTTCCTGCTGCCTGAGCAGCTACAATCGGATCCACAATGTCCACATGCAGTCACTGGGATGAAAACTTCTATAGACTCTCAAATCTTAAATAGGGATCATTTGTTTCAGAATGGTTTTGGCTCTGGTGTACACACTTTACAGCTGTCCTTGGGCCATGGCAAGGACAATGAAAATAAAAGCTATGTCATGCTTTCAGACGTTCGTTTGTGTCCTCCCTCCATTCCCTAGTCTGTGATCTGTGTAAGTTCTCATGATAAAAAGTAATTTGTTATTCTGGTGCCATTAACATTTTTTTCCTGCATTAAGAATATTGCCAAGTTTGCACTTTAATCCCTTCTGCTGACAGCTAGTTTTCACAATGTCTTGATTTAGTTCTCTTTTTTATTATTACAATTCCAGGTAGAAATGTTTTAATTTATCATTCACTAGGCATCCTGCATGTGGCCAGGAGGTTAAAAAAGAACTGGAAAAGGTATTGCTGAGGAAAAGTTCACTAACACTGTATTTTGGATGACATACAGGTACTATATTTTCTTTCCAATTTTGCAAGAAATGCAAAATACAGCACAATCCTTTCAGGACAGTTGCCTTTCCTAACCCTCACGTCTGGCATAGATCTCCTAAATGATGTTCAAACCATATCTTTTATGACTCTAGGGCACTGCAGAGCTACAGGAATAAGGTGTCTGCAGTCACAAAAGGTAGAACTTCTGCCTTCTGTCTGAGTTTCACTGTCACAGTGACAGATTGAAACTTTATGGTCCCCCCCTGAGCAAAGGACAGCCCTTCTGGGCTCCTTATGGACATTTCAAAAGCCCTAAGCTGGTTCGGTTTGTTTGTTCCCCATGAAATCAACCTGTACTCACACATAGCCCTGCCTATTAGCACAGCCACCCTGTCAGCCTGTAAGTGAGGCAGAATTTAAATTGTGCCTTGTACTTTATCTTTCCCAACCCTGGAAAGTTAGCAGTGGCTCTGAGGTGACCATGTCCTCTTCTACAGGCAGTCTAGGCTAAGATTAACCCATTGTGACATATGGGAGGGACTCTCTGCTCTTAAGTGATCAGCCCAAGCTCAAACAGTGGTGGACTGTCACTCATTCATCCTCAGGGAAATGAGTTTTCATAGATGAGTCTTTAAGGCTGAATTGTAAAGGAATAATAGAATTCTCTACTTCCTTGGAGATCCAGCAGGTATGCCCATCTGGGAAACAAATACCCATTAGCATCACTTCACTGCACAGCACCACTTTGACTTACAGGATGGCAGGCAGAAGAATTTACAGGAAGGTACCTGGGGATACATGATTCCTGGTATATGCCACAGACACAGAGTCTCAGGTGCTTTTCCCAACAGGATCTACCTGGATGCTGCCAAGATAAATTTCTTTTCACAAACTGGACGCTGTCACTGCCTGCCTTTAATCAGACTCATAGAGCTTAATAGGGGAATATTCTGGAAGCTCTAGGGGATATCTCTGGCAGTAATCCAGTACAGCTACTGCACACACCATCCGCTCTAAGTTATGTTCAATATTTTCCATATTAACCTGGAATTACCCTCATTAATGGGCAAGATCTAATAGTAAAGTAAAACCAAGTTTATTTAGCAGTGTGAAGACACAGGGAACTGCTTACATGGGCACACAGAAAAAGAAATGTAGTCAGTGTTCATCAGGAGCCCTCTGATGTTTTAACTTGGCTTCAATGAATTGTGCTCTGTTCAGCCACTCATGAAAATCAAGAAAATTCTAGGATGGTTCACACTGATGTCACAGTTCAGGAAAGCAACCTCTAGGCAGTAGGACAAAAGTTGAATAGCAAACTTGATAGTTCTTTCTGGAAACCCCATTGAAAATGAATGCATATGCAGGTGTTTCTCATAGCTTGGTCTTAATAAATCAGTTTTAATCAGAATGTCAATTCAGAACTCCCTTGCTAATGCTACATGACATAGTATTAGGTTTTGAAATTAAATCCCTTATTAACTGAAAGCAACTTTGTTGCAAATAAACATAGTTTTTATAATAAAAATATGACTTTTCTGAGCATAAACATTTTAAGACTAATATATAAATTTCAGATCAGTACAGAACTAACAACCATATTCTACTCAGAAAAGACTGCATGAAAGAATGCAGTCTATCATTGTTAGAGCTGAGATAGAGAAGCAAGACAATAAATCGAAGGATAACAATGCAGTTTGTGCACTGGGGCCGTAATAACAGCTTGGTAATCATAATGTATTCTATTTATTGTTCATTTCCACTGTTTTTCTTATGGAAAATAATGTTCCAGTATAGTCTGAGATTTCCATTTCTATTTTGAAACAAGGAAATTAATGATTTGTGTTCTGCAAAAAACAGTGGGGTGGAATTACAATGGAAAGATAATTTGCTGTTAAAAAAAGTAATGAGAAATGTTAGTGTAATTTTGGTTGGGTTGTATTTAATTATCAATAAACCCATTGATCTCAGCTTTATTAGACATGATAAAAGTTTTCAGGGAAAACTTGTACATTTTGAAGGGCTAGTAGGGTTGGTAGAGTCCTCCCAGTGAATTGGCCCAGCTGGATGGCTTGATCACAGAAGCAAGGCAGTTGCTTCGAGTCTCTTCCAGTATAGGCAGAAGAATTATGAGATACAACAAAAAGTTCTCCCAAAAGTTTTGCTGCTGTTGGTAATGTGGTTATGTACCTCCTGTAGGTTAGTGGGACCTCATTAGCCAAAGCTAGAAATCACTCAGAAATCCTCAGGCAAAAAAAGGTGCAGTGTAGAAACTCAAAGTGCTGAGGACACTTGGGCTCTGGGCCATTCTTGCAGGTTTAAATGAGGTGAAGCTTTCCACTCACTAATTGCAAGGGAGGAACTTTATGTGATGTATTAAATGGAAGTCTTCAGTAGATGCTCAAAATTTCTGTAAAGCCCTGGAGTCATATGAAGAACTGGTGTTTCCTCTACCAGCCACAAGCAATATTCAGTACCCCAGCCTTGTTTATTTATTCTGTTTCTGTGTTTCCTGAAGCGTATTTCTCTCTTACACAAATGATGTTTTGTGAAAGTTCTTCTTTGTTTCTTTCTTTTTTCTTTTTTTCTTGTGTTGCACTATCATTAAAGCTCATTACTCTTTGAACAAATCTGTGGAGAAAATTGTCAAATTGTGAGTGGGAAGCTCATACTCAAAAGTATGTTAATGAGCATTAGTTCATTAGTTCACCCAACACTTTGAATAGTAATGTGGTGTAGCAGTGAGAGTCTACAGAACCAGCACTGCTGATGGCAGGTTTTGTTTCTGGCCAAGGTTCTGCCTCTGCTTCCAGCACTCTGGAAGTGTTAGGTTTTCCTTGGGGCAGCAGCAGGTGCTGTGAAAGTGGTGGGATTTTGCTGGGAGGAGAAGACTGCTGCTTCTTTCCTCTGACATTACTGCTGGGTTTGATTCTCCTGGTACATGACCATGGAAAGAATCAGGTGGAGATAGGATGGAGGTTGTCTACAGGGGTGAGTCTGCCATCTCCTTCTCCTGGAAGGATAGCTGCACAAGGTGGAGTTTCTTAAGGAAAATGGCCAAAAACAGCCCAGCCAAATGTACAGTCTTTTTTCTTTTTTTTTTCCTCCTCTGAAGTCTCGCACATTAAAAATCCAGAAAAATGGCTGTTTACATTCTGAGTTTGGTCCTAATCCTGTTGCAACAACAGATTTGATTGTTTATTTGCCAAGGTATCTAGTTTAGTTGATGTGGAATTCACCAGATTAATGCTGTTTTAATAATATATGATTAAAAACTAAGTTTACATTGACATAATTAATTAATACAATAAAAATATAATTCAAAATGTTTTGTAAGAAGAACTGAAGTTTTATTTATTATGAACTCTTGTAAGTACTACTAAGACCATTTTAGTTAGGAATTTAGTGATTAATGCATAGCTGTTTGCATTTTAATACTTGATTTATATATCAGATCTGTATTTGTGCACACTGTCAAACTTTATTCTGTTCTTGTCAAAATACTTATTGCTTCTGACAGGTGTAACATGCTCACATTAATCCTTAATTCCTTGATTCAATTTTCTAATTGCTTTTTTGGCATGAGTTTGGAGCCATTTAGTCTTACATGAAGTATTTGTCTTATGATATAATAATGCACTTTTAAAAATTGGATGCACCTAACTTAGAATGTGGAAGAAAATATATAGAGGGATATTACTTAATACTGAAAATCAAAAGTTTTATAGCACTTCTGAGAGGCTCCACTTCTTGGAACACAGATGGAATCAAAACACTTTATACTTTTCATCTTCCCCTATTCACAATATTAAACATTTTCATGGATACAAATTGGTGTTGTTTCAGTGCATTTTGCCCGAGGAGATGCTGAACACTTAGAGCAGCTCCATGAACATTCCCTGAGTCATTGTTCTGCTCTTCTCACCTCTTCAGGTCACTGTCCTCTGCTGCCCATCCCACCCACCAAGGGGAACAGAATCCACTTCCCAGCTTCTCCTTGCTCTGCACTCTTAAAGCTGATCAACTCTTTTATTCCCAAACAGACAAATATAATAATGCAGGATTTGCAGAGGTTTTCAATACTTATATAAATATGCTCAGCTCTTTTGCTGCTTTCTTTTATAAAGCACGAACATGGTGTACACTGCCATGTGTTTTCCTGCCAGCAATGGTAATATTGTCCTCTGTCCTCTGAAGGGGAAAAAATAAGTCCCCCCCAAATCCCTTTCTTACAGAAACAGATCCAAAAGACTCTTCAGAAAGCTTGGTATTTTCTCATAAACTCACCAGGCAGCTGAACTTTGGCTTTTTAGGACTTTTAGGAAAAAATTCGGAGAATGTAGAACCTTTTCTCTAATAAAAGTTTAGGAACCTGTGAAGGTGACTCCTGATACTTATGCTCACTTTTCTGTGAATAGATGCATGAATATACACTTAATTTGTGGATAAAACTTTAGCTATTTTTTTTTATTGCCTGATTTAATTCCTACCCTCTCCACTTATTTCTTCTTTCTATATCCTCTGTGTTACTCTTATTTTTTCCCTATCAATAATAATGTATGTTCTTTGATCCTTTTATTCCGTCATAGTTTTCTACCACTTTCTTTTTCACCTTCCCAGCTGACATACCTCTTTCTGTCATAGTGTACGTAAAAAACGGAATATAAGAGTAAAAGTTTATCAAAGTGTTTGTTTATTATGTCTTTCACTGATAAAGTTTTATTAATCTGTGATTGTCATTTCAGGTTTTGGCAAAATGTGTAAGTCACTTTCTGTACAAGGGGAAAAGAAAAAAAGATTATTCTAGCAAGTAAATCATGGTAGCTTACTGCTTTGGGCAAACAAACTTGTCCCTTATCTCTTCCAAAAAACCCGTGGAAAATGCATGATAAATGGCACATTTCAGAGAACATGTTATGTCCCTGTGAAATAACTTTGATTCATGGTTATGTATTTATCTTTAAACAACTGTCAAACCTTAGGCTATCTAAATTATTATCATTTGCTCTATGCTACTGTGTTATTTTGCTATGGAACCTGAATGATGTGAAGTAAGATAAGACATCTTCTTTTGCAGTCATAATTTTTTATAAAGAATAAATAAGCACAAAATTCTTACTGTGTTTTATTTTTGGATGAAGTCCTTTGAAAGAGTATTTATCAGAAATCATTTCCTCCCATTGTGTTTTGAAGAGCATTAGTATAAACTTCAAACAGAGAAGGATGGGGAATGTTGATCAAAGGGTTTATGTTACACAGCAAAAGAAAATATTATCATTTGGATTTATAAGGAAGTAATCACCAAATTAGAAGTCATAGTGGTAAATTTGTTCCTTTCAGTTGTGTGTCTGCACAAAGTGTTCTGAATTACATTTTTAAATAAAGATTTTATTTTCTCTGTGTTTTCAAACAGTTGTTTGATTTGCTGTTGTGACAAGTCAGGAATACTGACTTAAATGCTCTATTGTTTGCATTAGTAACACCAGCTGGAGCTTTTGGGGTTTTAGTTTTCTATTTCATCATTTGGTAAAGGTTTTGATGAATGTAAGTTGTCATTCCTTATGTCATGGCAATTTTAAATTAGATGTCATTGTTTACCCAAGTTCTTTAATGCTGTTACTTTAAAAGAATCTACAGAAATACCTTTTAAATATGACCATGAAGTTTAAAATATATATATATATATTTAGCTTTTTTTCACTCTGCAGGAATAAACGTCGGTTACTTGGAGGTAGAAAAATAGAAAATTATTATTGCTTTACATGATGGAAGTGCCTTTGTTTTCCTTGTATCAAGTACTTTGCAGTGTATTTAACTTGGCTAAACTATCATTTTTCTTAGAATACTGGAATCAGTTGACATTTATGTATACATTGCAATCTTTATGTAAATAGAAAGTTTTCTGGCTTTGAATTTTGAATCAAAATGTCGAACTCATATTTTGCCTTGGAACATGACAGACATTTAGAAAATTTACAAACAGAAAAAGAAATAAGTGCTTATGCTGATTTTGACCTAATGTTTTTAGAAATATCTTTAGTGCTTGACTAAATGTTTAAGCTCTCGAAATGCCTATCTGTGAGTGAACACAAAACTTGGAAACATGGAAATGTGGATGCATTGTAAATTTTCATCTTGAAAGCTTATTATTCTATGCCTTTGTGGACTGCTTTGCTTTTTTTCTCAGCTCCTATTGTACTTGGTAAATCCAGAAAAATATGGTAGCAGCCATTTCACTGAAAGCTGACTGTAAATTGAATTATCTATATAGTTAATGAGAGTTTGGTAACAGCACAAGCCTCCTGCCATCAACACCACTGCTATCTTAGCTTTATATAAGATAAAGCAAGGTGATTATCACACAGGCAACATTTTCAGAGAGTTTATAAGCATATATAATTATAGTAGCACTGCACCTATTTTTTGCATATGCAAAAAGAATCAGGAAGGTTCTGCCTTGAAGAAATCATTTCCTTAGCAGGACAGAGAGAGAAAAGGCAAAATTCCTGGTCTGGGGAATCTCAAGAGGGATTAACTATCTTCAGCTATTGGTATATGATATAAATTTGCTCTGATTTTGTCATTTTGGCATTAGGCAGGCTGGGTAATGGATGCTGCTGAAGCAGAATTCTTTCACATGGATATTTCTTAATAGAGATGGGGAAGCTGGCTACTCTCAGATACCAATGTGTAGATCAAAAGGTTTTGCTGTTTTCTAAGCTTTAATTTGATACTACTGCATTTAGGAAGCTATAAAATTCAGTAAAATTTTGTTTTCTTATGATGATTTGTTTTCTTATTTGGTTAGATCTGCAGCATGGGCTGTCAGAGCCCATTTTTAAGTCGATTAACAAGGTTCAGACAATCCGCTTGAATGCAAAGAATTAATTAGGAAAAAATATATTCCCACCATTGCATCATGCCTTAAAATATACTAAAGGTGTATACAAGTGAAAATGGAATGGAAATCTCAAAGGTTAACCTGGGTGTCTTCCTTTTCCAGGGTGCTCCTAAGCCGATTGCCATCGAGCCGTGCTCAGGAAACAGAGCCGCCGTCCTGACGGTGTTTTTGTGTCTGCCCAGGGGAGCGTCAGGAGTTCCACCACCTGGGCAGTCAGGTAAGGCTGCTGTGGTGGGTGTTGTGTCTGTCTCCTTCTGCACCCTCTGCCTGGGCAAAATCACCCTCACAGATCCAGAATAATGGCACAGCAGATGGATAAGAGGAGCTGCTCGGTCAAGCTGATGTTAAGTTTAGCCCCAATGTTTCATTTTTCTTGGGAATTTGGTGTCACATCCAAATAAAAAGCCCAGTGATTAGGCCAGCCACATTTCATTAGGACTTCCTGAAGCCTGCATGTCAATGTGCTCCAACATTGTCTCTCAGGGAAAAAAAAAATTCATATGCAGCCACTTCCATGGTTTCAGTTCAAGCTGCTGTAAATGAGGCTGTACAGGGAATACCAGTGAGTATTTTCACTTCAGGCTTAAATTTAGTGCTGTCTAGTTTGCACCATAAATCCCAACACTTTGCTGGCTGGGACTCAATTAAAATACTAGTATTTCCCAGAATGCCTGTCAGATAAAACCTGGAACTGTGTGAGTGAATGCTTCTGTAGGGAGGTGTTCACTTTGGACGTGATCCAAGCTCATTTTAAAGTAGCACTTGCGTTATCTGGAAGCACTTCTTGTGGTGACCTACCTTCTTTGCTAGATCACTGTAAAATACATTCTCATAAAACACTTCCTAAACAGGAGGTACCTACCTGCACCTTAAAAACCCTTTAAAGAACTGCCTACAATAGTGTGATATGAAAGAGCCATGACAAGGAAGTGTAGAGAGTAATGTGACACTGCAGATGTGACCAGTTTATTCATTCAGAATTCACTGGAGCTGGAGCCCAAAGGAACACCTTTGTAAGAAATAGCAGACTGCATGGTATGTGCCCAAAATGCAGGAATAAACCAGAAAATATGCTTTCAGGCTAACTTTTATCATTAAGAGCCAAAAAATATATCCTTTTAACCTTCAAAAATCCATTTAAGAGATTAAAAAGTATTGAGTAATGATGAGGGCAAAGTCAGTTGACTTATGTTGGAAATAAGCTCAGCTGGGTGTTCTTCTTTTGGCCTGATCACTATCAGTTATTTATTTGGGAGCTTTAGTTCATTTTTTGAGGGTGAGGGGTGTTATATTTTTTTCCCTCTGAGTTCTGAGATGAGGACTTAGTTCTTAAAATGCTGTTTATAGCTTGGAATATCATTTTTGGAAGTGCTATGAAAATAAAAGTGTTACTGATGCTTTGTCAAATACATTTTCTGGAAGAAATATATAAATGTAAGTGCTCTGAAGAGAGCAATGAGAGAGGAAAGATGTTTCGCTTATTCCCTATTCATGTTTTAAGGAAATGAAAAACAAATGAAGGTGTTTATAGTCCTGCAACAAGAAAAAACATTATGAAAGGAAATTAAAAGTAATTGTTGAAATTGAAGCTTTAAAGTTTTTGGTGGGAGGTTTTTTGTTGCTCTCAAATTTACCTATGATGTGCATCTTGACAGTAAAAACATATTCGTTTAGTTTCTTCATTATCGGCTTCTATTTACCATATAAAGGAGTCTTTGAAAAGTAATTGCTGATCTTTGCTGTGTGTAAAGCACAGACAGTGTACGTGTATTGAAACATAACTTGGGTTCATCAGATGACACATCAGATGTGTCATTCTGCATTTTTCTCAGGCTGTGAAAGAGTACACCTCTTTTTTAAACATGTTTTGTCCTTCTGATATATTCTGTCTTCGTATTGCTTTACTTTCCACCAGCTTTGTGGCCATATATTTGGAATGCTATTCTTCCATTTGATATTATGCTACCTATCACCCACTTAGTGTTTCAAAATATATGAATGATTTAGTCTTACAACTTTCACTTTGTTCAGGGTTCACAAGTGAATAGAAAAGCTTGAGATGTTCAGCCATGCTGGTTCAACCATTAGAGTGTGTTGGCTTATGTAGCTATAACCATTTTTTCTTGTGCATGCTGAGTTTTGGTACTCATGGAGTAAGCATGCCTAGGCCAGGCAGGAGCTATTATGCAGGTTTGTTGGCACACCTGTAGCTTTACTAATTCACTCCATTCCTGTCCTGCAGCACTACCTGCTGCTTCTTCCCTGGGCTGCCTGGGAGCAGATGCTCTGAACGCTGCCAAGTTTTTGGAAATGATGTGGCAACTTTGAGCAGCACACACGTTCTCTATGCAGTTGGTTTCCCTTATGACCTAAGTTAGACAAAACCAATGATACTGAGGTGGAAGTCATGTGTTCAGTAATTATGTCTTGCCAAGTAATATTAGAATCCTCTGTTCCTTGAACACAGCCATTTTCCAGCTCATTGGGATCGTTCTAGGATAAAACTGACAGTGTGTCAAGCATCTTTGTTTAAATGATACGTCAATGATGCTCATTCCCAGTTCACACTGGGGGAATGTGGGATTCATTCCTTCTATACGTATTCTCAACATAAGAAGGGGCTGCCTGTATTTTTACTGCCCTGTATTTTCTCCAAAACTGAGGAAGCAAATTCTTTACATAAATAACTAGCCTATGCTCCACTGGAGTTCTTAGTTGTATACCTAATTTTTCAAGCTCTGAATTTGAGTTTTACTTTTCTGAGTTTTGCATAACAAAAATGCATATTTTGTTAATTCAAAACCAAAAAGCCCAACAAACCAATGAATAAACTAAACCCTAATGTAAAGGTTACTCTTTGTGCAGCATATGTTCTATACTTCACCTTTACTGGCATCTGGAAGAGAAGCTGAAGCTACAGATGGTGGGCTTTGGCCAAAGGCTATGCATGGCAAAAAACTTCTCTAGGAGAAACCATATGTCCCAGTGCAGATCTGTGTGTTCTCTGCTTCCTGCAGAAAATACTCACAACTTCAGAGACCTTCAACAACATTGTTTGGCGCTCAGTCCTAATTCTGTAAGTTAAATAGTTAAAACAGTTAACCACTTAAAAATTAATGATTAAAATTAATCTGTGATTCAAGATAGATTTTATACAGATTGATCACATAGATTCAGTCAAAATATTGATAAAAATGAATTTGTTGCAAGAAAAGAAACACTAGTCATTGTGATTTGTGTTTTTAAAAGGGATTTTTTTCAATGAAGCAACTATTTGTAGAATTAAATATCCTGAAAATCTGGAAAGTCACAAAACATTGCCATCATGGTAGGTTAGGTGTTTCACAGTAGACCTTACATTTTCTTTCAGGTGTAAGCTAACAATTCAATTATACTTCTCTGAAGAAACTGTTTTTAAGTAAAAGAAATTCGAGGCAAAGTATAAATTAGAATGATCAATGCAAAATATTGAGTTAAATTTCTCAGTTTGGATTGACTGATAGAATGTGTGCTTTCTTCAATCTTCAATTATCTTGTTCACTGCATTTTACCTGTGTAATCAGAACAAAATTAGAGGGCCCGAAAAATTGCAGTTGTCTGTAGGGTTACGATATCTATCAGTACAAATGCATCAGTGTAGTGCATATGTGACTTACAAGTTTTATGATACACTGGAAGCTAGAGATCACCTTTTATTGCTGTAGTGTCTGACCCCATGATTTAATAGCTTAAACTCTTCTTAATATCAAAGCAGATCTACTAATGAGAGCAGCTGCACCTGGTTCTCTAGAAAGAACTAAATATCACAAAGGGGATTGAACAAAACAAGTTAGACCAGAAAAAAGAAGATAGTATATAACTTAATGCAGAAAAAGGTGGTTATGAATTATCAGCAGTGGAAGGCCCAAGAATAATTCCTTCAAGGTCTTCATACAGCTCTAGTGATATACGGGGCAATACAGAAAGAATAGCTTGGTAATGTGATAAATTCTGTTAAAAGAACTGTGACCATGTCATCATTACTACTAAAGCCAACTAAATCCCATGCTTTGAGGTATTGAGTTATTGTACAATAAGTTTATAAAGCAATGTTTGCATCATTCTGAGATAAGGCCACTCTGTGCTGTAAAGCACAAAGAGAAATGAGAATATTAGACCATTTCAAAATAATTCAGAATCAGGGGGGTGTAATTTCTGAATTATTTACAGATTATTTTACTTTCACACAGCAGCACTTGCCTATCTACCAAGAGGGTAAAAGTGATAGAGCACCCAGTAGAGGAAATTCCCTATTGAGGCAGTGAGCTGAATGGTCTCTGCAGATGTGCACAAATGAGTGTCTCTTTTAAGCCTTACTAGATCTTTAACATCTCCATGGCTATGACTGGATGAAGTGGATCTAACTTAACCCATAAAATATCGCTTGGGAATTAAATGGAAGTTGAAATGGAAGACTGCATGCAATATTCCGTTGTTATAAGTACAAAATAGGATGGCAGGCCTCTGAACAGTGCTAACTGAAAATTCCTGATTTCCTTGACTCAAATCAGAATTTTGTGTCATTCTGGCCGTGCTAACTGTGGTGTTCAATCCTACTTAATCAGCAAGCTCCAGTAGGATCACAGAATCAATAAAACTGCCATGCCATCTGCCTTCCCAGTCCTCACCATCATAATGAATAATGACTCATTAAGTGTTCTACAAGACAATTAGCTCTGGTTGAAAACAGTAACAAGGCTTTCTTGATTGTATTTATAATTTTCTCTGATTAAAACACAAAAAACCTAATGCATATCATAAGAGGCACATTACCATAAATATGAATTAACTAATAGATTTTATAGAGTATTATATTTTATTATATTGCTCAATTTTTCTGACCCTTGGAAACAAAAACAAAGCTTATAACTTTTCATTTGTAGAATGGCTTTATATGTGTACATATCTCAGTATGCAGAACTGGTTGCAGACATACACTGGGGCATGTAAGTCTCATGAATTTCTGCCTGCTACAAACACATTCCTTTGCCCAGTCCTTTCATATTTGCAAAACAACCCAATAAAGTCAGTAGTGCTACAAGGATGAGTATAGATTTTCCTGTAGAAAAATATAAGTAAAAGATGTAGCAGAAAATACACTGTCATTAAGACACACAGAGGAGGGTTGAATCTCTGCTTTAGTGAAGAAAAACTATGAATACTGAAAGTAGGGAAAAGTGGGGGTAGACATAGAAACGGGAAGATATTCACAACTGATTATTTAGATGCTTAAGCATTTAAAAAAGAAACCTAAAATTGATATTGCAAAAGGAAAAAGGAATAATGAAAAATGATAGATGTCTAGATAAGAACAAACATAATTCTGCATTCTGTTTTTCCCAGCTGGCTTATCAGGCCCTAGAAAGTAACATCCTACTTTTTCTTTAAGCAAACGTATTTCTGTGCATCATCCTGTTCTTTGTTCTGTAGCAATCCACTTGTCCAGATTGAATGTTGTCTCTCCATTGTAATTTTGGAGACAGAATATTGGCTTGTTTTCATTATTTGCTGTTATATTGACATTGATTCACCAAAGTGTATTTTATATTTGTAATCTAACAGTACTGTTTAGGTAGGATAAAGTGGCATGGAAGCAGAGAAATCATTATAAAAAACTGAGCAAAACTAACTATACAACACCCCTAGAAGAGAAAACTCCCCTCATCATGATTAGCAAGATTTTTCAAATAGTGAAATATCAAAACAAAAAAATCTCAGTTCTCTTACTTCCTCTGAAGTCCCAACATGCAACTGGAAATAAGTGAAATTATGCATTACACAAAAACAGTGCTGATGTCTAGGACTTGTGTTAAAATACAGGGATGAGTCAGACATTTTATTTATTATGCAAAGTTGCACAGTCATGTTCATTTGACCAGAAGCTCACAGATAAGCTGGAATATTATAAAAGACTCAGTGGCGAACAGAACTATTTGTTTCCTTTTACTATTTAAACTGTGTGAAGACTGGGTTTAATCTTTCTCTCTAACCTGAGGCATGACTAGAGCATTTTGTATAGAAATGTAATTTTGGTAATTGTATTGTGGGATACTCCATATTTGTTACCAACATGATGCTAGTTAAATGCTCCAAAAAAATAGAAAGCATTAACATTGTGGGAGAAAATCAAAATGGTCTCTGTAAGAGTTTTAATGACTACAACTAAAGCTAAACTCCTAATTAGTATATTAAGCAGTAACTTCAACTTACTGACACTGAGAGACTGTAAAATTCAGAGTTCTTTTCAGTTAGTTGGAGATGCTTAACAAAATAGCTCTAAGACTTGATGTAAACTAAAATCATCTATTCCCAAGATCATTTTACTGAAGGAGTTTCTTCCTTTTGAGCAGTAAGGCCTATTTTTGGAGTGACTATTTTCTGCCTAATGCCATCCCTCTGCACTGCATCAAATGAGGGAGCAGACTGTGTTTATAGTATTGACACTGTGAAAAGAACACAGTGGTAAGTAGCAGATGGTGCCGATGATTACTTAAAAAATATTTATGGCAATAGGAAAAACAAAGTAGATAATAAGACCTGCTAGCCACCACCACCCCTACTCCAGCCCAAACCCAGAGCAGTTACTTCTGCAATGTGCAGGATAAAGTCTACTTGAAAAGTACAGAAGTTCTTAGCACAGAAAGCTTTGTAAGTGATGAAGAATGAGGTATTGATTTTGTCTGCTCTTTTACAGAATTTTAGGTGGTTCTGTAATGAATTAGCTTTTATGTCATTCTAGCCATAGAAACTTGATTCCTTTAAATTCTGAAGAATATACTTGGAAAGGACATAAACATTTTAATATGAAGAACATGCAGTATAATGTTAGCAATGTGTCTTCTACACATCTTGGCAAAAGTAACTTATTGATTGGATAGTAAAACCTGCATGCTGTGGAGCCATCAGCTGAAAAAAAAGTAAAAAGAGAAGGAAAAAAAAAGAGAGAGCAGGAGAATAGAGGAGGTGGAGATGGTTGTTTTACAACTTTATCACTGGATTTGCTGCCCTAGAGGGACTCAATAAAATGAGACATATTAATAAAAACTGTTAAGTACAGTGAACATTTCTTTGACAACTAGTTATTCATTTTTCAATCCAAAACTGTCAGTGTTTCTCCAGAGTATTAGAAATACTTTTTTCTTTTGGGGCTTTTGCAGTTTTAGTTGCATAAAAGGAACTGAAAGAATGTCTGTAAAGGGTGTAGAATTCTGAGCACTGTGAAGTGTAAGTGCAGCCACAGCCATCTCTTCCCCTGTGTGGGGAGGTTGTCTGAGCTATTGCCAGCTTGCATCCAGGTGACAATTCGGTGGTTTCCTCTCTCCTATTGTCATGGCAATGGAGAAGCAATGATGAATGCTCTTGATCCAAAGCTTCTGATCACAAACAGGTGCACTAGAATCCAAGCCTTCAGATCAAAGGCTCTAACCTGGAAAGAAAACCCCATCCCTCAACCATGCCTGCCTGCCCACCATCAGCTGCAGTACTTGTGCCTCTGCTATGTTCATCCATCACCCACAGTGTTTTAACAATCAGATCCTGTCTTCACCTTCATTTTGCAAATGAGGTCTGCTCTAAACCTGTTCTTCAATCTTTTGAACACCTTTGTAGTGTTTTGTCCCAGTTTTAGCCTCAGTTCATCTCTTTTTACCTTGCATGACCAGGTTTGTACTCAAAGTGCCATGTGAAGGCCCATCTGGCACTGCCCAATGGCATTAACATTTTGTTGCTGTATTCCTTTTAACTTTTACTTTTTGAAAACATGATATTTCTGCAGCCATTTTCTTCCTTGAACTGTAAGCTTTTAGAGTGTAAGTTTCTGTTTGTTTCCAAAACACATAGCTTTGAATTTTGCTGTTCAGTCTGAGTACATGTATATTCCTCTAGTCCTTGGGGTTGTGCATCCTTTTCTGGATTATATTCTAAGTTTTCTCTGTATTGATGATACATAGTGATGTTTGCCATTATTGAATTTAATTACATTAATGCCAAGCTCTTTAATGAAAACAAAAATGGACAGTAAAAACTATGACTCTTGTTTCCATGTTATACCTTCATCAGCCTTCTTTCTCTTCAAAATTATTCTTTCTCTCCTTCATGCCATTATTCATTCTCCATAACTTCTCTGTCTTCTCTTTTGATAATTTATCTGTTCATAAATTCTCACTTTATAGTATTCCACAAATCTAGAAAATATTCTGCACAGTCTTCCCCAGAAAATCATCTAACTTATTGTATAAAACTATCAGGGGATTCTGGCACAATCTTTGATGAAATGTTGCATTTTGACCTGTTTTCCATTTACCTGCCTTTAATTATTTCTTCTAGTAAAGTACCTCATAGCAGAGTCTGATTAATAGATCAGTAAATAACTGAATATATTTTTCCTTGAATCTAGACAATATTTAGTTTGAAAGAAACAGCAGTTACTGTTCTTAATTTGCATGCATCTGACATGACAGATTATTAAATTTCCGTGTTACCAGCCTTTGTTTTCTGGTATTCTTACAGAATTAGTGTTCTGATTACCCTAATGTCATTTCATAAAACTTCTGTTTCTTCTGTTTCCATATCCTCGTTCCATTATGCCTATTGATGGCACCGTCTTTGATAAACATCTCCCTCCTTGAAAACCTTCAAATTCAATCCTGGGACAATATCTAGAAAATACCTGATCTGGGCTTCATTCTTTGTACTTAATGACTCTATTCTGTTTTGGTCTCTTAGTTATATTCAGTGAAAATCCTTGGATATTTTTTTAACTAACACTTTGCAAGGTCTAACTCATCTTGACTTTTGACAATTCTTATTTGGCTGTTACAGGTCTTTGCCTGCAAATGACGGCCTACTTTGTTGCTTGATGCTTTTTAGCCATTTTCATAGGCTTTCTAAATTTAAAAAGCTGTAAACTTAGGTCTTCAAATTTGATTGTCTGCCAGGCAGAGCCTTAGACCCTTTGCAAAGCTAAGCTTTCCCTGGTTGAAAGAAATCATAGTGTGCTTTTCTTCTTTTGACATGAGTGATACAGATGTCGACAAAGGAAAGAAAAAGAAAAAGGAAAATTATAAAGGCAACTAACAAACATGGGAAGTTCTCACTTCTGAATTTTGCTGAGAGAGGTTATACAATACTTAGGTACTTACTAATGAAAATCTCATGGGAAAAAAGGCTTTTAATAGTGGGATTTGTTTTACACAAGGGAAACATTGATGATCAGATAATGCTGTGAGGCAGCATCTTGTTCTCCTTCTCCTAACACAAAAACACAGTGTTTCTTACATGGAAAATAGGCAGCAGTGGGGCCCATGTCAATGTGCACCTCAACCTAACAGAGCACCTTTTTAAATTTTGTGCTGTTAAACTTTGAGGATTCAACAGATGTCTAGTTAGAGGTGCAAAATTAGGTAAAGAGAACAAATCCCTGTGCAAGTGACACATTGGATGATAAGTGTCCTTCCTGTGTGAAATTGGTGGTCTGGTTTTATATTCAGTCAACACATACTATGTGGAGCAGATGGCTTACAGCTAAATTAGAACCATAAACCTTTCAAAGTTAAAGTTTTATATGAATTAAATCTTTCAGCAGGGGTCCCATCACCTATTTCTCCTTACTCTTACATTGAATCCCTGAAAAAGCAGATTTTTTTCTTTAATCAACAGAAGTCAATCTTCAACTAAAAAGAATTACATTGAAATCTGTCCTGATTCTTAGTCCTGGCATCATGGAAAGTTTCATTCATTACTGAGACAATGCAATAGCCCATAATCTACCTTCCCATGTTTATTTTATCACACTCTTGGAGCAAGATGCTTCTACTGCCTATTTTTGGGATAAAGCTGTCCAAAATTATACAGAGACCAATCAGATTTATCATTCTTTGGCGTTTGATGGCATCCATCTGTTTATTTACAAAACTGCTAAAGACTTATTGAGTTACTAGACTACAGAGAAAATAAATTGAGTTATCATATGTAGTTAAATTCAGTCCTTGCATCTGCTGTCTTTACAGCCTGTATGGTGTTTTCTGAAATTACACTGGCTTGCAGACCCAGGCTTCAGGAATACATTTACTTCACAGCCTTTTTATGCCATTTCAAGTGAATTTCTAATGCATGAGCAATTTGTGGTTCAGGAAAATGTTGACAGAAGAATGTCAGGGCTTTCTGTTGTTAGCAGTTTAAAAGCATGATAGGGACAGTTCTTACTTAAAAGTAGCTCTTAAAAGTTTGGAGCTGCTCAGTTTCTGAAATAATTTGATCTAACCCCTTTCAATCAATATTGCACAGCTATTGTGGAAGGATTTAAAGCTTATGGGCACAAATAAACTAATATTAGTAAGTATGAAACACTTTAAAGATGAGGGATGGGAATGAGCTCCTCTCGTGCTCTGTGTATTCAATTACTGTTGTAAGTACAAACAAAAAGAAGTAAGGTTTAAAGTTCAAATCTTTCCATTAGTAAAACTGAATAGGAAAATGAGGAAACACATCTTAAAGAGATACTTTAGTTCCTGCAGCAAGCATGAGTTTGCAACAGTGAACTCAGTTATTGCCCACATCCTTTCTGTTTGTGGATGAGCTGCTCTGTAACAATGAAATCACTGGAAATGTCCTTTTGAAGGAACTAGTCTGAACCCAGCAAAAATTAACTCAGGTTAACTCAGCTTGCACAGGTAGCTGAGAGCCCTGGTTTTGTGTCAATTAGGTCACAATTGTTAGAGAAGGGTTGTTCCTTGTTGTGACAAATCTCTTACAGTGATAAATTCTCCACTTCTCTTATTTGTATGCCTTGCGTAGTTCTGTTTCATAATTTTGGAATTGAGAGGTATAGGGAATATATTCCAGAGAGATCCACATGTCAGCTCCTGTCCTGTAGGGATGCAGCAGATCCAGGTCAGTGCAGCATGGACAAACCCAGGGCTGAGTTCTGCATCTCCCTGCACCATCCTTTGGCATCTGAGTATGGCACAGTGCCTACAACACAGCACCAGCTAAAGGGTGCATCCAGATGACTAAATCTTTGTGGGACATGAAATGGGGAACAGTGTGGAAACCACCAAATGCTGTTCTGGGAATGATTTGGAGCCTAGCAAGGCTGTCAGAACTTGTAGAGCCTGGTGAATCATGCCTGACTGCAGAGCTACTTGAAAAATTTCTGCAGGATGCACTACACTGTACTAGCACTAGATGGGTGGGTTTCTCTCATATCACATCTGCAATTCCTTGGTTAAAATAATAATAACAATAGTAGTAATAATAATAATGATAATAAACAGTAAGAACAAAAAACAGGTTAAAAAAAGGTTGGAAGTTGATTTTTCTGCTCTTTCTTACAAAACACAGTAAGTATTAAGTGCTGCAGAAACAATGGGAAGGAGTAAGTTTGGGCATACAAAATTAGCAGGTTCATAAAATAAAACCAGGCTGTTGAAAAGAATTATTTAAAAATAATTCCAAACTAAAAATCCAAGGACACGTTAAATCTATTAAAACATGAGATGAAACAAGGTTTCTGTGGATGTTATTGGATCTGGCAAATGAGTCACACACTAAACTGCATATGTTTTTTATACTGGAGAAAATGAGCTTGAAAATTACTTATAGCTAGTTAATATGGGAAAATGGCAGACAAAATAATCTATCCAAAAGTATATATAACATTTTGAACTCATACCTGTGTGTGAATCACTTCTAAAAGAATCCCTCTTTATAAACCTACTCTTTCTAAAATGTTTGGGTCTGAAAAACGTTAGTATTAAGTGAATCTTCCAAATTCTTAAGCAGGAAGAGTGGATCTGCACGGTGGCTGAAAAGTCTTTCAATCCAAGAAAGTTGTCTTGAGTGCTCAAAACATGCTAGGGTGTAAGGGAAAAATTAAAAAGAAAATGACAATGGCAAGCTATATTTAGGGTTTGAGAGTGACTCAACATGAAATGATCAAGGAAAGTTTAGAATGACAATGTATCTATCTATCATAATTTGTACTATTTATATGTATTTATTACTTTTAATGCACGATTCAGTGATACACAGTCTGAAGTGTCTTCTGTCAAGTGCATAATGTCCTCAGCTACTTTGGAGCACATCTGACTGTAAGTGGGATGTAAAATATCTGGTGCCTTGCCACAGGGCAAACCCTGGAAGGCAGAATAGTTGGATTGCAGTGATCAAAGGGTAACCTTCCTTACCCTCGCCCTCTGACAGTGATGTAGCAGCATGAAACCCATAACTGCAGTTCCAGGCTTTCAGACTTGTCCCTGGGAGCCATCATTCAGGGCACTTTCCCAGGCACAAAACTGCTTCAGGCTCGTGTTGTCCATTCCCCCACAACCCTTCCCCTTCCTGAGTGTTTGCAGCTGTATCTGCCTCTCACTCAACAGTGGGTTCAGCAGAACTTGCTCTGTAGAGAGTGAAACAGTTTCACTGACTGGAAGTGGAAGCTTTAGGTGGCTGATTGTAGTTAATCATATCAAAAAGTGAGAAAATTCATGTGGGGGCTTGCATCTACTGGAATTTGCACCCAGAGGAGATTTTAGCAATTGCTCTGCTCACCAGATCCCCGTGTGTTTGTGGGTACATGGTCTCTATGCTCTCTGTGAAATGGGAATGCTGCTTTGTGAGGATGTTGTGGGAATAAATGAGCAACGTTTGAGTTGCTCTCAGATTCATTGTTGTAAGTGTAATGGAAAAGAATCCAAGTAATTGTTCATGGCATGGTTTAGTGCATAATACCATTCATTAATTTCCAGATCCCTGCATTGCCTCAGCAGAAATGTTTGAGTCAAGAATAAGAACTCTTCTTCACTATTTGTTGATGAAATTTCAGATCAGTATCTAAATATATAAGATACTGTGTTGTTCTGTTTTGTTGGGGGTTGTTTTTGTTTGGGTTTTTTTTTTCTCAGGGAAGAGCCGATTAATCTGTTCTTCTTTCTGCAGATAAATGATTCCTGTCAAATATACTCATGCAGGAATCTTTGTCCACAATAGAGAAAAACTGATTAGTCATCATGATAGAATAGATAAAGAATCTTTGATAGCACATTGCACTTCTCACAGTGAAGTTTTTGTAGAGGTATTTTGGTTACCTGAGAATGTATTAATATGCAAAAGGCATAACAAGTTACACTACCAACTAATACAGCATTACTCATTAAATTCAATAATTAGATACATCTTTTCCTGGGGAAGCAACAAAAGAATGCTGGTCATAAATAAAAACATTATCTAAGCCTAAATGTGAACTTCAGATGAAATTTTCTTCACAATTTATGGAGATTGTAATTATTAAATTTCAAATTTGAGTGTGGAAGAAATAACCTTTGAATAAATTCTATTTGCATTTGTATATGTAGAGGATGAAAATAATGGAAGGTTGTTTTTCAGAAAATAGCAAGCCATGGCTGGCAGCACAGGGAGCCACATCCTGAGCTGTGTCAGAGAATTGTTCTGACTGATACAGGAGAAGAATTATGTGTAGCTTTAAATGGTGTCTTAGATTAAAAATAAAATCTATCTTTTCTGATGATTTAAGAATATATGCTAGGAATAACATTTAGAGTAGAGAAAGCTCTAATTTATGTGAAACAGTGCATTAAAAGCAGTTACTCATCCACCTAAGAAACATTATCAGCTACTCATCAGCTTCAATTCAGAACAGAATCTGAAGAATGGCCTGAAAGAGGCATCAAATTTATTCTGCTTTTTAAAGACCTTGGCAATGCAAAATACTGAGTGTGACAAATGCAGTTAGATATAAATTATCACCCTTGCAGCTACTGGAGCTCGAGGTCCCACTTGCCTTCACTGAAACGCACACAGTTCCACCTTGGTTTGTACTGGAGGAAATCTGGAATGCCATTACAGAACAATCTGCAAGCTCCCATTATTTTCAACAGGACTGATGCCAAGCTCCTTTCAAAGTTGATTACAGAATCATAAAAAAAATAAGGCTGGAAAGGACTTTTAGAGATCATTTGCTCCCATCTCCCCTGTTCATGGCAGTATCAGCTGCATGTAAACTATTTCTGGCAGATGTTTGTCTAACCTGTTCATAAAAGCATACAAAAATGGACTTTCTGCTTCTTACCTAGTAAATTTTCCCCCCATGCATTCCTGTTAGAAAATCTTTCTTTCTGGTTAACCTAAATTTCTTCTGCTATATGGTTTAAGCCCATTACTTTTTATCATGCCTGAAATGAACACAGAAAAAAAGATTATTTCCTTCCTTCCTTTTCTCTGCAGACATTTATACTTTCCTGTTTACACTCTATTATACCTTTGTCTATATCAAAATAATCCTAGTTCATCCAAATTGGTTAAGGTCATGTTTTCTAGACATGTTCTGGTTGCTTTGTATTAGTCCCCTAGACTATACCTGTGTAAAGACATGTACAGCAGGAGGGTAGAATATTGAGGGATGGAGAGGGAAACTGAGTATTTTACAAGAAAATGTTACTGAAATTATACCAATCATTCAGCAGCTTTTTTTTGGTGGGTTTTTTTGGTTTTGTTTTTGGTTTTTTTTGAGTACCATCTTATCTTTCAGCCTCTTCAGCTTGCCCTTTATATATGCACAATATTCATCCTTCCTACACTGTTAATTACTGCTGTCTGCCACAGTCAAAGGCTGGCATGCCTAAAATGAGAGGGGTGTGAAATGTGACACTGTAATTCTGAACTTGGGCAACGTGCAGGATCTGTGGAGTAACAGGAAAATCAAAGCTGTGGTAGATTCAGATTTCTTCCTTCCCAAATGTTAATTTTACTAAGTGACTTGACACTGAAACCAGAAAGCTTACTCCATGCTTCTTCTAAGTTTGGCTATTTTTAGGATTTCCTGCAGAGATCTTGGCCCTGAGCTTTAATTCCTTTTTCCCACACACATGCCCATCTCTTTCCATCCACAGTGGAGTCAATGACTCACGTCTGGTAGACTCAGCCAGCAGGGATCAGTGATTTCTTCCTGTAGGGTTGTGGCACTTCGTAGCAAGGTGCAATGAAAATTCCTTTTAATGAAGAGAAATTAGTCTTAGGAAGCAAGTGTGGCTTGCATCCCAGCAGAAGTGGTGCATGGCAATTTAGAGTCTGTGATGTACATTTTGCTTACAAAGATGCATAATTCATTCACGAGGGAATCTGTAAATTATTCCAGTAATCCTTACCTGTGGGATAAATATTGTCCCCTAAGAAGCTCATATAACTTTATAATCTGATAATTTATTCTGTCAGGATAATACTAAGAACTTCTGTAATAAACTTTCACTACTTCTTATTGGACAACAAGAGCTTTACTCAAATGCTGTTTCCTTCATATTATGCATCAGCAGTTCTTTTTCTGATTCTTCTCCACTGATCAATAGTGATATGAAAACAGATTTTTAGAAAGCACCATTCTCCTGAATCTTCTCATCATAAATTATTTTTTCTTTGTTGGTAGGTACATGAAAATATTCCAGATAGTCAAATAAACAATCAGAAACTATGCCAAGCATTTAAGATTCAGGTTTTTTCACTGCATATAGAATTTTATTTTACCGTCTTCAGCATAGGTAATTTTTCTACACTTATGGGAGGCCACTTTGCACTTCTGGCCTGTGACAGACCCTATAAAAAATTCAAGACATGAAGGATTTTATATCCCAAATGGGACAAATTGCTACAGCAGGATTAGAGTGTGAAGGTTGTAACAATCAACAACCACGACCACGATCAGCCTGTCCCACTCAGAATGTGTAGCCCAGTTCCCAGGGAGAGTTTGCATCAGCTGATAGCACAGCACATCCTGACACACAGCTCAAGGAAGAGGCAGCTCCATCCTTTGTACCAGAGCAATTACACTGTCAAATCCCACTCAACAGCTCTGAGGAGTGCTTGGGCTGCAATTCCCTCATTAGATCCTACCCAAACATCCAAATGTGGAAATGCCAGTTTGGAAGGATGGAAATGCTGATCTGGAGTGTCTGACTGATTGCTACACAAAGGCTGTAGCTTTGTCAGTCACTTAGCCATCAAGCTGCACACTGATACAGAGACAGTAAATTTCTAGGAGGTGCAATCAACATAAAATATTCCACTTCAGCAAGTGCCCTGCCCCGTGTCATTACATTCCATGTATTCTGTGCTTATCCTCAAATCTTCCAAGTGCATTTATTTGTAGATACACAAAGGTGCAACTTAAACACCTCAGTGCAGCAAAGTGAACTTACAATCCATAAAGGACAGGAATCCACGTCTACCAATAAAATAAGACATATTACAAATTCTAGTTCTCAGTCCTGAATTAAGTTAATGTGAGTTTATCCAAATGAAAAGGGCAGTTCTCAGATCAAATCAGCGCTTTCAGTAGGTGAAAGATGTCTAGTCACCTGAAAATTATGAAATTAGTTCCCAAGCTCATCTTCTAAACACACTTTATGGGCGTACTTGTGAGTGGGTTTTCAGCCTATTTCAGGTGTTCTAGTGACAGCTGATGTCCCTTCAGTTATAATTCCTGTATTTGACTAAGAGATAGAACATAGTTATAAGAAAATTGTTGTTCATTTCCAAAGGTACAAAAAAAAAATCAATGAAAGCTGAGGATGGACACTGTCAATAAATTAACAAAGCAATTATGATGGAAAATGTTAATTCCAATCCAACGATCTTGTTCACCTGTTGCAGTGCAGCCTGTGTGAGCAGGAAATGTGTGCAAATGCACCATATACTGAGAAAATCTATTAGCTTTCTTTTTCAGAAGTAAAATATTGTGCTATGGCCACACAAATCTATGGATACACCTCCAGATCTATTCCATGTGAGGAATTGTGCCAGTGATACCAGTGCCATTAAGACAGAAGGGTCTTAGAAACATCTCAAGAAACTTCATAAAACAAATTATTTCTGTCTGTTCCTCCTGGTGTTTGTTCCATATTTTCAATACATCCTTTTTATCCCAGTACCTGGCTGGGTTACCTTGTGCCATGTTGTTTGGGTACTTTTAATAAAAGTGGTTGTTACCTTCTCCCCTTCAAATTTCCCTACCTAATCTCAGTAGCCGCTGTATGCATTTTCTTTTACATTTTGAAAAGCAAAAGTTGAGGTACTTTGCTTCCCTAAATTATTTTCCTTTTGCTATCCAATTGCATGCTTGAATTTTAATGCTGCATTTCTTGCTCTGGGAGCTGAAACTTTGTTTACTCTGCTGAGCACTTGCAGGACTGGTGCAGTTTTCCCAGCAGGGCTCACTGAAGTGCCTGCTCCCTCACTTTGTTCCCACTTGTTCCTTAGTGCTCCCAGAGAAAATGCTAGCAAATATGGAAGCTGGTGAGGTTCTTGCAATATATTTTCTATTAGAATGAAATTTTAAAAATGCCACATTCATATCAGAGAGCACCAAGCTCATAATCAGGTTGTAATGATCTGTAGATGAAGAGGAGATCCTTGTCCAAGCACGTAACCTGCTTTGTACTTGTGAGATTGAGCTGAGCATGACTTCAAGTTACAAGCTCTTAACTGCTGGTTGGCTTTGTTTTCCTTTTGATATTATTTATGTCTTTTGGATTGCAATACAAAGGGCTCATTGAAAAATCAGTAGTGAATAAAAGCCTCAACTTCAAATCAGTAGTTTTAAGCTCTCTCCAAAGTATAGGGAAGAGGAGGGAATATTGATTTCTCAAGAAATCAACTATTAGGAAATGAAACAACTTTAAAAAGGTGGGGATGCTACCTTATTGGCAGTGCTTCATGAAGTGCATTCTGATCTTGGCTCTTGGATGCCACTTACACCATTTTCCTGCAAACTGGAAAGCTGCTTTGCCAGAGCTTGAAAAGGAAGCATGTTTTCCTGTTCAAAACATTTTCAGCATTTCAAGCCAAACAATTTGTGTAGAGGAATAGATCTCTAGTTAAAGAAATAAGAGCAGACTATTCATTATCTGGAATCCTACTTTAGCATGTTCTTTGTTTTGGAAGAAAGGCTTTGTGAATTGTGAATTGTACTCATTTTATGACCTGACCAGCCATGAATGAAAGAGCTGGATGATTTTGTCTCCATAGTTATGTGCCTTTCTTGTAAACTCTGACTGAGCATGCTGTAATAACATTTTCTTGTTCCAGACTGGTAGGGTTGAAATGGAGAGAAATGAACCTGATTGAAGTTGCAGGTCTGCTTGTAGCTTGTTTCATTCTAGATACAGTTGGAGCCAATTTTATTTCCTATTAGTCAAGATTAAAAAAAGCCTTCAGTCTCACATACACCGACTCAACAAAGACATATATGCTTCAGTTTGATTTCCTGGACCTCTGCTTGATTCACTGAAAGGGGGTTGTTAGATGAGGCTGGAAAGACAAATACCCCATTTAAAGGTTGAGATGCTGAAATGGGATCAAATTGTTTGAGCAGACAGCTTTTTTAACTGTGAGGTTGCCCGTGAGTGTAACAATGCAATCAAAAGTAGTTGTTGATAGTAGGTTGTTGTATTTGTTTTCAAATTCAATGTGATGGTTGCACTGAGAAATATTTAATTGGAGAGAAATTTCTGATGCTGTCCTGCACTCACAAATATTTTTCAAGCTATTGCCTCTCCTATTTCTTGACAACAAAACCAGAAGCATAAATGGAAAATGAAGTCAACCTTAACAATATGTAACATTCCTTTATGAGCAGATTTGATTGTTCATTGTCTGCATATAGAGTGGTGTGCTAATATGACAGCACAGAATATTCTGACTTCTCCCAGACTTTTAGGACACTTCAAGGTGTGATTATGGAAAGTAACATTCAAGAGATTGTGCAAGTTCGGTGTGACATGTTACTTGAAAATGACAAGAAAATGAGTGCTCCTCTGAGGAGGTAGATGCTGCTGCATGTAAACTTATGGCAAAATGTAATTTACTGCATTTTTCTTGTGGAAGCAGTTATTTTTATTATTTAAATGGAAAGAAAAGATTCTTACAGTGTTACTTGGTATTAGTGAGTTAGCTGTTCTTCCCACATATTCAGCTTTCTTTTGCATATAACTGCATATGCATTTTTTGAAAATACCATAGAAAATGCAGTCCTAAAAAATAGGTTATGAAGTTTTAAGAGGTCTTAAGCAGATGCTTTAGAAATTATTTCCACATCATTGTCCCATTCCTTCTATGCTTTTTGCTACCCTCAAAATAACTTTTTATGTTTTAGAAATATTGAGATATTTTAGTGTATTTTTAATCTGTTTCTATGTGTGTGTGAGAGCATAAAATTTCATGGGTTTTTTGTCAGCTGAATATAACATGTTCTGGAACCCTCTCTTTAGAAAGCTCAAATCTGTAGAAATGGTGCTGTTTAAGAAAATCTGTGTTTTTTTCAAATTTACCAACTGGTCAGTACCTTCTCTCTGTACGAATCCTACCCCAATGTCATTCAATGATGTATCACTGTGATGCATCATTAAATATTGAGCATTGATTATGTAACTGCTGCAGGATTTAGTTTGGCTCACTGTAAATAAAGAGTTGTGAAACTTGTCCACACAGTGTGAAGAAAGGATAGAAATGCTTTGTGATACTGGTCTGTTACACAGGAGTTAGGTGGAAATGAAGAAATTGGAGATATGCAACAATACAATTTACAGATTTTAGAAAAATGCTCAGAATAAGTGGTCAGAAACACTTTGGCTGTGAACTTTGCTGATCTGAGCCTTCTGTGGGAATTATCCTTCTTAGTTAAAGATCTAGTTTAATTAGACCTAAATTCTGATTGCTTAGATACCAAGCAGACATTTATTTTTTAATACTATTAATGATTCAGTCAGGCTGTGTTTCAGGCATTAGTACCTATACATAAGGCTGTCTGTGTCTGCAGCTATTTCAAGAAATTAACAAATGTAACTGCTGTCATATGGGTGGCCATTTTGTCCTATTTATAAGCTTGTTTTTGAAGTGTTTCTGTTGTTAGATGCGAAACATATATTCAGACAAACTGAAGAAGTGCCATTTCTTTGTTCTGTGAATTGAGTCCAGTTTGGTGAACTCATAAACTATAGAACATAACAATTTTCTTTCTTTTAGTTGCATTTCCTAGGAAAAATTGGTGGCAGGCCAAAATAATAGTTGAACTCAAAGAGTTTTAAGGATTCAGGTCCAGATTGCTAACCAGAGCAGCTGCACTGAGAAATGGAGCAGTGGGGAAAGAGGAGGAACAGTCAAGGAAGGTTCTGCTCCTCAGCCACACCCTCCAGACCTGTCACAGAGCATTATCCATCCCTTTACCACATCTGGGAGGCCATAGAAAAGATAATTTTCACCCATGGGATTATTGCTGACAATTCATGTATTTGGTCCTGAACATAAAGTTGAAGAGTTGTGTGATGCAGCTGATTTGTCCAATATCAAGCACTAGGGCACTGGGGACAACACTGCAGTTGAGCTAGCAAACCTTTAAAGTCTATTCATTAAAACAAACAAACAGAAAAATGGCGGGGGGGGGATAATTGTTTCAAGGGTTGTTTTAAGAGGAAATAAATGAAACTAGAAAGCTAAGATTTTGCAAGCAGTGGTTTGCCAGATTTGACTTATTCCCTTCCCCTGGGTGCGTGCATTGTGATAGAACCTTCAGTAGCGTGATCTTGTTGTGTGTTTGTGCAGAATACCTGCAGTGTTCTTTGCACAGGCTGGACCATAAGAAAGGACAAAATTATGTTTGAACAAACAGCTGCAATGTTTGAATGTTTGCTCTTGCCACTCACATATATTGTAAGGTTTTCTTCTGAACGTGGATGCTGCTGGATGCACATTTAAGGGTGGGGGATGTGTGTGTGCAAAGACATGCATGTACACCTGGAACTGAGGAAATGAGGAGCTTTCTGTTGCTGCACGAAAAGAGCTATCAATTTCCCAGAAGAAGAATGCTGTAGGGCCAGTTTAAACATTTTAGTGCTGTAGATGTATGACTTTAAGCCTTGGGTAAAAGCTGGCTGAATATGTCATAGACATGATTTGTCTTTGGATGATAGCAGCATCTCTCATAAAGCACTGCACTCAATCTGTGGAATGATATTAGTAGTGAATGTGGAGAATGCTCTTTTCTAGTAGCTTGAGGTATACTTATATGAATCTAGCTGGTGAGTGACATGGTAAATAAAATCCAGAGGAAAAACGATACTCAGTTAAAGATGTATTTTATTGACAGGCAGTGCAGCAGCAAAGGCAAACAGAGATAGAGTCCTGCAGTTTGTACATGAAAATAGAAGGAAAAAAATGCCTTCCAGAACCAATGATCCCTTGAATCTTTTATCTGTTATCCCAAATTAGACTGGGAAAGATCTATTTAATGGAAAAAAAACCCTAATCTGCTCCATCTTCTACTAAATCTTGTATATTCCCCTCCTCAGCACCCACACCTATGAAATGCATATTAGGAATAGAATTTTTCTGTTTGGAGAAGGGTGTATCAATGCACATATTAACAGTGTGGAGGTCTATGTGGGTACATTATTTTACCATCTACATAGTTTAAACCACATTTCCTCCTATCTTTGTGACACTAATTCTAGCACCAGAATTACATTAGTCCCCATAGTGGATCTTCATTTCTGACAGTACATTTCTGAGCAAATGAAAAATCATCCAGTCATTTCTCTCTAATTAGCTGTGTCTCTAAATACCTAATTATCACTGGGAACAAATTGCATGCTACAAAGATAGTATTATGGAGAGCTGTTAATCTGTTAAGATGCTGTTTTTGAGTTTGGTACAGTTGATGCAGCTGTTAAAACAGAATTTTTGCCACCTGGATATATCATTACTATTTTATTGTAAAATTCAGAAATAACTGGTGGGAAACCAGAGTATTGGAGTTGGCTTCTTTAAGCATTGTGCTTGTCAGATAAAGAAATGTATCCTTATGTCCTTCATAATCTACTCTTTTCCATACTTTAAACTACTTCGGCATTCTTAAAAGGTGAGTCTGTGGCAGCAATAAAAATTAATGTTCTTTTAGGCTTGTTTGGTTTGTTAATAGCTTGGTTTGCATTGTCCACGTATACATGACAAGATAGAATAACACAGTAGATTCTTGGAGTTTTCAGCCAAATGCAATCTGCATAGAAATTGCATGTTTCTGTAGAATACTTGGCAATTATGCTTAGGTGGCTTAACTGTAATTAACGTGTAATGTGCAGTTTGGCTAGAAAAGAGAAATTACCAGGTACTTACCTCATGATTATTTCAGCATGCTCTGCACAGTTATGGCTTGTGGTCATAGTAGTGCAGAGTGCTGAGTATTCTCAGCTCATTCTGGAGTCCATTGGTGCTGAGTATCTCCAGAACCTCCTAGATGAGGTCCTGAATCCCTGAGAAATATCCAGTGACTGTATGTGAAGCATAATTTATAGCTGATGCCTGCACAGAAGTAATGCCACTGCTTGTTAATTATACCATCAAAAATTCCCAGCTCGAGGACATTCCTGATCACTAGAGTTATAAAACTTTATTTGTAGCAAAACCACCCTTTTGAGCTGAAGTTTTGGATTTTCTTATATTCTTTTTTCCTTTTTTCATAGCAATTCTTCAGGCTAAAAGATTTTAAAGGTGACATGTATGAACTGGAGTGATTTCAGTTTTAGAGGTAAATGCAGCTTACACACATTATGTTTTTGTATTGATCTGCTAATATGAAACCTATAAAAATGTGGACTGATAATAAGTTGAGAGTTCTAATTAGCAGTCATCATGCTCCCATCTCTTCTATGTAATCAAATCAGCAAAAATCCTGACAATATGAAAGAGAGGTGCTTGAAGAAGTCTGTTAGTAATCTCTTAGGAATACATCTAAAATTTATGCCCTATTTTACTTTCATGAAAAAGTTAATTAAACTAATCAGCACTTCAAGAACCACAAGAGAAATCCTGTCCCAAATTCTGTATACAGACAGCCTTGAAATGGGAATGAGGACATAACCACGCTGTGTCCCTTGGCAGAACCTGCAGGGACCTGTGAGGGTGCTGTGGGCATTGTGACCCTCCCCTGTTGTGTTGGTCAGTCCCACTGGACTCAGATTCTGCATCCATGGAGCCTTGGAGATGTTGTAGGAGTCATCATCTGCTGTATTCAGAGATGTGTGTGGTGATTTGTTTTCCTCTGGGATCTGCCCACATTGGTTTCTTAGTCCTTATGTCCCCTCTCACACAGCAGAGCTGGCTGGGTGATCATGAGCATTCTGCTGTGGGGATTTAGTCAGAGAAACCTGAGGAGCTAGGCTTGGAATCCAGAGGTCTGGATCTGAAACCAGTGTCTGAGCTGCAGCAGAGAGAGCAGGACCCCAGGCAAGGCTGAGGCTGTTCCTTCCGAAGGAGTTGCTTATCCCAGAGGGTGGTTGGGCACTGGGACAGTGTCCAAAGGGAGAGGGCTCACAGCCCTGTCAAGCCTGACAGAGCTCAAAGAGCATTTGGACAATGCTCATGGGCCATGGTGTGACTCTTGGGGCTGTGCAGGCCAGGAGCTGGACTCAATGATCCTTGTGGGTCCCTTCCAACTCAGCATATTCTGTGATTCTTGGATGAGTTATGGATCCCAGCACATAAAACACCCCGGAGGCCTATGATGCCTTAAACCAGGGAAGCTGTGAGTGAGCATCTCCTTGCATCCAAGTTGGCTTCAAGGAAACTGGTTTCAAACTCCAGCTTTTTCTGATGAAAGAGAGAAACAGGATCTGAGTCTGCTTACTTTAGAGGAGCCAAGGCAAAGTAAGCAGAGCCCCAGTACCTAAAGCACACAATGCAATAGTTTGACAAGTTTTATTGAGAGAAGACATTATTTAGCTATAAGCCACTGTGAGCTAGATTGAAAACCAAGAGAAACACAAAGGCTATTTTTCAATGATGATCAGATGTTCCAGTATTGCTGAGTAATTCAGTTTTGGTGGAATTTGATTCCTCTCTGTTGTGATGTCTGCAAGGCAGTGCCTGTTTCCGCCACTCCAGCTGGGTTATTTGTTAGAATGTTTGCTATTTCGTGGGGGTTTTTTTCCTAGTGCTGGGAAGCCTTAATCATGGGTCAAGCCTGCATTGTTTTAGGCACTAAATGTATTCAGAACAAAAGAGGCAGCTCTGCTGCCATAGAGTTTATAATCTAAGTAGAAAACAAGAGACAACAGATGGGTCTAGACAGACGGGGGAGCATAAGGAAACAATGTGACAGCACTGGGCAGCCAAAAAGTCAGTGTTCAAGGGAGAGCAGCAGGCCAGCTATGAGTTTTCTAGAAGCAATGTATCAAAGACAGGATCTGAAATGAGATAATTAAGACAGCTTTGCAGATTGCTGTAGGGAACTCCTTCTAAGAGTGAGGCAGTTTGGTGGGGAAGGGCTTTGGAAGTAAAGACAAACATTTTGTGTTTTAGGGCATATAAAGTGGGAGATAAAGCAGGAAACACTCAGATAGTGGCGATATCACCAAAAATATTAAATAAGTACATGGGGTTTTTGCAGCAACATTCTGTATAGGTAGGAGTGAGCTAAAGCTGCGTGCCTTTGATTCACTTTGTAAGTGAGGAAGAATGGGCAGAATCCTCCTTCCTCTCATCCACACTGAAGGATTTCTCTCCCTTTGTATCAGCAGACACTTCTTGGCCATGGAGAATTTGATGAGATTCACTTTGAAACACATAAAATACTTTTTTTGGGTACAGAGGCTACAAAACTTCTGAACTCCCAGATTTCAAAGACTACTGAAACAAAAGCCTGGATTTGGAAGTCAATTTTTTTTTTTTTCTCAAACAGAACACAAAAATAATCATAAGACCATGTTTGATTATACTGGACAGTTGGTAAACAACTTGACAGCAGTTTCATCTTATGGTTATATTAGCTATTATTTTATATGGCAGTTGTATTTGGCAAATTACAATTTCCCTTTGAAAATGATCCTTGGAAAATAATACATGACATTTTAAATTGCCGTGGTCCATATATGCAAATGAATAAATGCAAGATAACTACGTACAGCTAGATGGTGTTAACTGAGTTTAAAGAGCCTTTACTCTTGGATCCCTCATTTTAGTATTTCAGTATCCCATTGCTGTATTAATAAAGTTTTCTGTATTTAAAATGAAAATTTCTTGCAAAAATATATAAGCATTGTTTGCTTTCAGTTTCTGTGCAGTACATAAAGAAGATAAGAGCACTGAGTATCTCTCAACAGAATGAAATCCCTCCATATGGCACCCTTCTCCCATTAAGATGTATAATATGAACCCAAAAAGCATCTTTTAAAATGGTTTTATAGCTGAAATGGGATTTTAGTTTAGCTTAATTTGTGAATTGCCAGAAGCAAGAATTATCCTTAATGCTGTCTGTATAAGGCTGCTCCCACAGCTGCTCTTAAGCAATTCTATATCAAAATAACCAGGAGCTGTCTCACATTCATTCAGAAGTTAGGTCTCTAATCTGAATTAATCTAAGTTTCCTTGTGAGTCAACAGAAAGAATGAAGCACTTGGACAGGACATCTTGTCCTGTTCTATTACATGAGTTTGAAATAAAATTATCTTTTAAATCTCACTCTGGAGGTATATCTGTTCCTCTTCTACAGAGGGAACCTAGTGATTAGCTTAGTCTCCTCACCTCACTCTAGGCAGCTGGAGTTGGAGGAGATTAAAAACAACCTTTGAAACTGAGCTGAACTGTCTTTTATTTCAGGCTGTCAAATGTAGCACGGGGCTGCAGTTCACAGGCATATCTCTGCTCAGCAAGCCAGGGGAGAATGAGAGTCTGTGTGGAGCCAGGACAGAATAGCTGCATCAGTTAACCTGGCAGGTTCACAGCTCCAAGGCTGTCCAGGTTAGCAGTGGCCACGAGCTGTAACAGGAGATCACCGTGAGAAGCTCTGATGTTTGGTGTGAGCTAACCCCAATGTGTATTGAGTGCTGTGTAAATAAGTTATAATCTCACACACTGTGATTCTGACATAAAGAAGAGGCTTTATTTAAAAGAGCAGTAATTTTTTTGCATGACTGTTCTCGTATCAACCTCTTTGCTTCATCTGTGAGGTCCTCACCTGAGTACCCAAAGCATCTTCTTGCTTGAGATTACTGCTGACTCTGCAGCATGGCAGCATCTATTGTGCTGTAAAGATCAGCAAAGATCTGGGGAATGCAGATTGAGAACTTGCAGGAATCTTTCTTCAGCTGTGACATACTTAATTCTTAGAGCTACTTGCCAGATGCAGATACATTTGATTGAATGCAGCAACCATGATTCTGTCTCACCTGCTCTCTGCCATAATCTGCTTTATAACTTTCTCTGTTAAAAGTTCTGGTAACCCTGCTGTTTGAGAGACTTTTTATAGAGTTCTCAGAGCCTGTAAAAGAAGCCTTTTCCATAAATCATATATTTTAAAGTGTTGCTTCGAGTGATTTGACATTTTTTCAAAAGTAAGATAAAAGTTTATGTACTTGGAAATTATGTCCCTAAGAAGTATGCACTTTATATTTTATTTATTTTGATAGCTTATGTTATGATACATTTGATAGATCCTGAAAGACACTGACAGTTTTAAAGATACGGCCAATGAACTTTCGTTAGTGGGAAAATGTGCCCCATAATGATCAGATGCCTTTGTCTATGCAAAGACATTGTATCAGCCTTATGACATTTTTCTTTTTCAAAATTTTTGTTGTGTGTTTTTGACCAATGTTACGTAATTCCAGAAAAGGAATATTTGACAAACAGTGGAAGGAAGGTCAAAAAGCTTTGGGGCACAAATTCTCTGAGATTATAATCCTTAAAGAAAACAGGTGAAAGGCAGCAATGATACATTTTCTTATCAAAGTTTAGTCCATGTATATGTGTATATATAATTCTAATACCAACATGCTGTAAGTAATGTCAATTGGACTAGCATAATTTCCTAGCCAGGCAGAAAGAGAACCAGAACCCCACACAGCCAAATTTTGGATTAACCCATTGCATGTGGAAGAGACTATTCATTAACACCATCTGAGGATATGATACGCAGCCCTTCTGAAGACTTCAACATTATCTTTCAAAATAAATTATGTTTCCTCATAATCGAACAAATTAAAAGAGCAGTGTGGAAATTCATTGAGTTGAAAATACTAATTAATCAGTAAAGCTATTTAAAATAATATCAATGGATGGACTTTCAAGCTAGAAAAAAATTGAATTGCAATTACCAGGTGGAAAAGTTTAAACAGATGTATTAAGTTTCTGGCAGCCTTCAACCAGTTTGATTGGTGGATTACAAGGTGAGAGCAAGACCAACACAAAAGTCTTGTGCATGTTCTGAGGTGCAGTACAAGCAGAACTGCAGTGTAGAGATAAGACACTACTTAAACCCCTGCCAAGCAGTTCTGCTGGTTTTGTTCTATTTACACTGATCCCGCAGTCAGCGCACGCAAGGATTTTTCTTTGTCTTGCGAAGGACCGATAATTCTGAAATTTCATAAGGGTAATACTGTGATTTTTACTGAAGCAGGAACCCCTTCACTTGTACAAGCAGTTGTTACTGTCGTTGTTTCACAGAATGATATAAAGTACTTGTTTACAGGCGTATTTTTAAACTGAGAAAAGATTTGACTGTTTTATAGCTGTAAAAATCTTTGCAATTCTGTCAGAGCATGTCTATATGTGCAATGCCTCACTATCATCTCCTTTCCTCATCCATTCTGTATCACAAATATCTCTCCTCCTCTTCCTACCAAAGGTTAGATACTGTTTGTATCCCCTTGACAATAAAAACAAAAGCAAACTTGAAGGTTTTGTCTGAGGATATAATTTAATTACCTTTAATAGTAATTTTTTTGAATAAATTTTTCCTACAACAGCATCTGATTTTTTAACACCTTTTCTAGGTATCTTGTTCTCAAAGAAAGCTTTAATACCAACCCAGTGGAAACTTGCTGCCATATAGATAAGAATTACTGAATTTATTTTTTCTTGAGATGGTAGATAATGTACCATGGTGAATTTATGGTCTGCCACAGTGCGCAGTCAAGAAACATCTCATTTTGGTCATGGAAGGAACCCAGCCATGGGAACCTTGTCCTTTGCAAAGACTTCCACTTGGAAAATGCCCTGGCAGAGGAGCTGCCTTGGTGCAGCCCTACAGTGAGAGGGAATTGCTGAGCTCTGCTCAGAGCCCTCCCTGGGCAGGGACCATTTCTGAGTGACCCAAGGTTTGGTCTCCCCTACTGCTGCCCCAATACAAAGGTTTCTCCTTTCTCTTTTTTCATGAATTGACTATTTGCATTTAGCTATATCCTTTAACAATGTGCTATGATAGATGCCTGTTATTTGTAGAGAAATCACCCATTTTCCTTTTGTTTGGATGTACTTTTACAGTGATTTCTAGTTCTAGTTTATTCATGCTCTGAAATAAAGTGTGGCTAAACTGTATACATGAAATTATCCTAATGCTAAAAGCTGAAGTGTTTATAGTTGGTAAACCTAAGTATATTGTGTAATTAAAACAATTATTTAATCAAAAGATGCTTTCTTAAACTGCTTTGCAATTAGTGCTATTGAAATAGTTCTATTATTTTCCATGCATTTAATTTCTGTTTTGGTCTCTCCAAAGGACATTTTTTGTAGAAGGCAAAACAACTTTACATCTATAATTATAGTTCAAACAATTTGGGGTATGCATGATCAGATTAAAAGACTAAAGTAAACCTTACCATAATGGGACCAAAGCACAGGAGAATATACTGTGCTGGATATATCTGTTTAAGGTTATGAGCCTGTGGGTTTGTTTACAATATTTCCTAGTTTCAGGGATATTGTGTCACTGTATATTCCCAGAGAGTTGAAGAAAGGATTTCCCAGTGCTGACACATCCTTCGCAGGTGTTTGCTGAATAGCACCGAGCTGGTTTATACATTGTAGCAGTAAAGGATCCCTGGTTATGGGTTTGTTTGTAATATTGATTTCCCGTCAGTCAGATTTTATAAAAAGCTTCACATCCTTGTTGCACATCTCTGGTCTAGATGCTACAGGTATTAGCCTCAGATTGTGGAAGAGATTTGCAAAGAGAATGTTTTGTGTGCACGGTTGCATTAAGGCTGATGGAAAATTGGTTTGAAGCAATGCCTGCTCTGTTTGAGAGCCTTTCTGCACTGCTGGTGTTTAGTGTCCTGAAACCTGTGGGCACATCTTTTCTTTCCACAAAAACTTTTGTAGAAGACAATATGGGAAAGAAAAAAATCACGTGAAGCTCCTGAGAGTGTTACTAGATGCTTCTATTAAAGGATAGACCCTTCCCTATAGACCAAATGAGTCTCTTTAAAGTTCTAGTCCAGACACATGAGAAGAAATTGAAGTGTGCAGTGCGTGCACTGATGTGAGGGTAGGCATGTGTGTGGATACCTTAGGAAAAGCTTGGCAGTGTGAGGAATAGTTTGGAAATCAAGAAGGAAAAGTCAGAGGGATATGAAAATCTACAGAGACCTGTCCAAAACCCAATTCTCTTCCAAGTTTGGTCTGGCAGGATGGAGATAGTGTTACCCTGGGACAGCACCAGTTCCCCCCAAAGCTACCTGTTCAAGGGTGGAAGTGGAGCTCACCTGGGTAGGGCTCCACAGGGCACTGAGCCCAGTGTGGAGGTTCTCTGGTTATATCATATCCCTCCCAGGGAAGAGTGGGAACTATCTAACTGGGATGAATGGAGACAGCAGAAGTTGTGCACCAAAGTCCAGCGATCCTTCTGTACCAGAGACAGCAGAACCACAAAGAGGAGGCCTTGTACATCCATAATTCACAATTCACTGCGAAGCTTCAAAATGTAATCAAGAGAGATTAGTCATGCAGAAAACGTCTAAAGCATAATTTCATTATGGCAGTAAGAAGCAGAGTGTCCACTATATGTTCACTGTCTGGTTCCTGTGCAGGTTTGTGCATTCCTGGCACAAGAACAGCAGAACTCTGCTTTTTTCACAGCAACACACTCAGTAAGGTAAGGGATCTCAGAAGGGCTGCAGTCCTGTGGGTTTTTTTCTTTTAAACAAGAATTACAACTTTTTTTTTTAATCTTTTGATATATTTAAGCTTTTCTCCATAATTTTGAATCTAGGAAGACCTATTGTAGGCAATATATTCTCTCCTTCCTTTTACCCTGTCTTTTGTTCATACTTAAGTTTCAAACGTGTTTATCCCCATTAAGGGACAAGGTTCATCAGGCCTAATTGCTCGCAGCTTTCAGCACATACATCACTAGGAGTGTTAGAAAACGTTGCAGTGGGAACATGCAGCTGAGTTTCTTCAAAGTTTTTGTTACTGAAATTCAAGTAGATGATGATCTGAAAAAAATATATTTACAGCTTAAAATCGGATGGGGTTTGTGTTGGTTCTTTATAGACTGACAAACCCAAAATATATAGACAGTTTGATTTCAGTTTGTTTTTCTCATTTAGAAGCTTGTTTCATTTGCTAAAATTACTTTATTTACTAGACAGTGAAGAAATCCATATTTTCAGATAATTTGTTTTTTGTAATTGCTCACACCTATGTGTGTTCCTTCCAGTGCCTTTCTGTCATGGTTTTTCTGGCAACCTGACTCCAATTTTTTTGTCTTTCCAGGTTGTCTGCTTGATTCCTTATTTTCACTGAGTTTAGGATGTGAATTGCTAATTTGCCTACTCCAATGATTTGTTTATCACAGTTCAAGTTCCCGTCCTTTAGGTTTCTGAGTTAAGGCTTTAGAAGTGTTTGTTAAACCTGTCTGGCTGAAAGGGTGAAAGAGACTTTTTAGCACTTGGTCTTTCCTTCCTCAGAACTTCTAAAATGTAATCAAATCCTTTCCTCTTCCCTGAGGAGAAAAAGTGGGAGAGCCTTTTTGAAGCCATTGCTTTGATTTTGGTATATCCCACACTGTTGTCCCAAACATGAGACTTCATATTTTGTTCCAGAGGCAAAGCAGCTGGTAAGAAAAGGAAAATTTAAGAGGTTTTTTTTCCTATGGGTGCCATCCTCACCATTGCTGGCTGTTCTGTTGTGCCTACCCCTGTCACTGCCACATTTTCCCATAAATAAAGATGGAAAAATATGGGACCTCTAAAAAACCTGTTCAATAACAATTCCTGTGACAGCTGTTTATTTTGTCCTTCTTGAATCTCTTTTTTAGTCCCATCAAATCCAAACATTTTGTGTAATCTCTGCATATTATTTTAACTGTTACTAATATGATCACTTCTGTCAAAGGGCAGTTGAACCCACTTGGAGCTTTGATTCCTCTTTGGACAGGCCTCTCTGGATTTTTGTGATGGGGATGAAGATCTCAAATTCTTCCCACCCTACTTTATGCACTTAGCTGAGACATCCAAACGTGGAAGGGTTCCTGTCAAAATTTGCAAAATCAGCAAACTGCCTTGATCAGATGGATTTCTTAATTTAAGCAATCTGTTCCTGCACTGTAATGTACTTCTCTCAATCTTCACTTCTTAATGTTCTTTCCCTACCTCTCCCACTTCCATCTCTGCAATTTCTCATCTCAGTCTATTCCCCTGTTGCCCCATGCACAGCTTAACTCCACCACTGTCCCTTTCTTCCCTGCATTATTTGCTTCCTCTATCCCTGCTATACCCATTCCATCTCTTGTCCCCTTGAATATTTTGTTTTTCTGTTGAGACAAAACATATTCTCATTTTTTAGAGTCCTGTAACAAGTGATATATCTGTATATATTTTTTTCTTAATTATCACGTTGCCATTTCAAATAATATTATGTCTAATTCTACTGTAGTGTTGTTCAGTTTATTTCTATTTAAGTAATGCTGTAGAGCATTATGTTGGGCAGAAAGCTTTGTACTATAATTGGGTAACAAATTATTATTTTCTTCTCATGTTCAGTGAACTGGTATTGCAGATCTTTCAGCTCAATTCATTATGATCAAATGGAGAAGCATTTGTTTCAATAAGATTTTAATCTCTAGGACTATCTTTTGCATCAGTGACTTTTCATTGTTAATTGCTTTCTTGTCCCCCATTAAGGTGTTCTTGCAACTGCTTCGTCCAAACTAAGCTCCCTTTCCACACATACACAATTTGAAAATACTCTTTTCAACTTTTTAGGTGAAATAACCATTGTAGCTTTCTTAATCCATCACTATGGCTTTTGTGTATTATCCTTTCTTGATAATGACAAAATCTGTACAAAATCACCTCTGCAAGGAATTTTAGAAATGTCCTGAATTTCTCCCCACATACATCAGAATGTAAGTAATCATTTTATTATTTCATGGCACCAATTAAGATCACCAGGGCACCTAGTATGTGCTGGATGTTTGTGAGTGAATCATCATTAATATTAATGATTTGAGAGGATGTGCAGTGACTGGAGTACACCCCTGATGTCTCAGAGTCATTGTACCAAAAAGGTTTTTTTATTACGAGTTCTCTGAACCTGTTGCTACTTTAAGTCCCATAAAGGGCATAGAAAAGAAAGACTTCAAACTACAATTTTAAATATGTAAAGAAAAAATTTACATGCTGAAATAACAAAATCAGGAGATGAGTTCAAGTGGTTCTCTCCCTTTTCAAAAATCAATTGCTTGTGAATTTATTATTTTAACACAGCTGACAGAACATACAGAAGGAATTCAGTAATGAAAAGCATTTGGGGATTTGACAGGTCTTGGCTGAAATGAAGTCCTTTGAGACCAGCACTTGGAGGCAGAGGTGAAAGTAAAAATTGGTTTACCTGAAGATCTCTGTATATGGAATCTAAATTTTCAAAGGAGACTGCCTGCCAGCATCAGGGCTTATCTTTTGACACATCCAACCTGAAATATATCAAAATCTGGAAACTCCCTGACTTGTCATTGTAATGTCTGTAAATGTCATTTTCTACACAAAACTTTGTACATGTGCTAAAAGTTCCCTGGAAATTTTGTGCTAGTTCAAGTAATTGAACTCTGCAGCTTACTAATTTATTAGTTTTAAAATAATTTATCCCAGTGTTCTCTATCAAAAACCCCCCAAACAATCCAAACCAATTGATTCATGCAGTCTTATTGCTCCATGGATCTATGAAGCATTTATATTGATATTTTTTAATATCAAGCAGGGGTTTTTTTTACTTGTGTTAGACATTACGCACAAGGCAGTGCAGCCTGATGGAGGTTACAAGGAGGTGGCTGAGTAACAGGAACACCAATTACGCCCAAAAAATAAAATGAACACTGGCTTGCTCTTCTGAAGAGCCATTCTATCCATGCATGCTGTAATATCTACCAGACATAGAGCACATTTCTCTGTGATTTTAAATATTATTTTGAAGTGCAGCTAACCTAGCAATTGAAATCTGTGCAGGAAAATTGCCCATGCTCTAGGAACCTTTGCCCAGCACACAGAGCATGCACAGAATTACACCATTTAAAAGTAATCCTTCTTGGAGTCATGCTCATATATACCTTTGGAGACCAAATTACGAGTTATATATTTATTTGTGTGTTCAGTATTTACTGTCTAAAAAATTCAGCCCTGTGTTCTCAGAGCACTGAAGGCAGAGCCAAGCCCTGAAGCTCTTAGAGCTGAGTCACTTTTCATGGCATAGTGATGCACCATATTCATCCTGAACTATGCAAACCAGGAGATACTGCTTGCATTTGAAAATATTGGCAACAAAGTGTGTTAACTGTCATGTGCTCACTGGAATGCTCTGTGCTAGCCTTTGAAAACATAAAATGTAAGAAAAATATGATAATATGAAAAAATCCATAGCCTCCTGTCAGACATTGCAATTGCTTGAGTGTTCAGCAGGAGTTAAGATGGATAAAATGTACAAGGTATAAACCACAGCAAGAGTAGCAGATGAGCTGCATTCAAGACTAATAGATTCTTCATGAAAATGCTGTGACATTTATTTTCTATATTAAAAATTCAAATGCAAGTGTTTAGTATGTCTCATACATATCAGCTCTTTCTGTAATTCTGGGGCTGGCACAGTTTTGCCTTTAGTCATTTGGGTATTGCTTTTCCATCCACTTTGATCACATTGTGCTTCTGGAATATTCCCACCAGTTATCCTAAGAACTGTGATAACTGAATCTTGTTTCATCTGTCCTAGAAACTAAAATATCATGAAGGAGAATCTCAAAATAAACTGCAGAAGAGGAAACAACCACTCCCCCACCCCAATTTTTATTAGCACCTTTAATATAAATATTTGTATTAATGAGAATCTAACCAACCATCTCAAAAATTATGGCATAAATATGTATTATAAACATGCAGTATCTTTTCTTTCCTACACAAAGGAAAGCATTTATCATTCTGGTAACACAAGGGACAGAAAACAATGCCAATTCACAAACAAAACCTTTCATGATTTAATATTGTTGTTTTGTCCCCTTAGATCCTAGAATGATAAATATTGTTCCTCCTTTTGTCAGCATCAGAAGCACTTTCATATGTGGAATAAAGGCTCATTCATTATAATCATACTGGTTTATTTCCAGGTTGCTTTTTCCAATCTGGTTCAGAATACATCATGCCAGTGATACTGTGCCAGCTTTCTCGTGGTTATTCCAAAGCTCCACGGGTACCTGTGATGCTACTAGTTTGATTTTTGTTTATGACTGGGCTTTTGTATCATTTCTATTCTCAAGGTTTTAGAGTCCTCACTGTGTCTGGGACTTCACTACACTGAGAGGCGTCCAAACATGTACCTAATCCAGCCTGGGCATGCAAGTCAAGTGTGCATGGAGTGTGATCCTCTGGGAAGTCACAGCAAAGTCTGTTTGGTCTCTTATGGTTTTGCACAAAGGAGGAGGGAGCCTATGGACAGCCCCAGGGAGGGGATGGCCCTTCCCTTGAATGCTTTCAAGTATTTTCTGTGCTGTTTGCTCTTGAGAAGAAGCTGTCAGGGGTCATTCCCTGTGACGTTTGTGCAGAACACAGGAGTCATTCCAGGTGAAATGTCTGTAGCTCCATCCTCATCCCAGCCAGCCAACAGCAACCCATTCTGGTTTTGTCTGGTGTTGCAGTAGTTCAACAACTCAAAACATACCTTGGTTTCAAAATGTATTTTTTGCAAATCATGTCAGTGCTCTAAATAGACTTACATTGTTTTCAGACAGAAATACACAAAGGTTAAGCACATTATGTTTTAGGGGGAGCTGCTGGCTATGGTGTGGTGCCATCCCATCTCTCATTGAATGGTGGCTTTAGGAAACACAGTCATGCACTAAACCTAGGCAAACTATCTAATTGCTATATTAGCATGTATTAGTTCATTTGTGTTTGGGGATAACAAGCTCAATATTTTAATATGGTTTCTCGTCCATGGAACATCTCTTGTCTTCATTTTTAAACCACTATGAAAAGGTCACTAAACATTGATTTTGTAAATGAAAGCTCTAAAATAGGACTTGAAAGAGCTAATGCTTGGGGGGAGGAAAAAAAGTGTGAAAATTCAACTTGTTTAAGTCAAACCATAGATTTTGGGGCTCAGATTTCTCCTACCAAGCTTTAGGTCTCTTAACAGTCTCAGAAATTACATACCTCACTCTGAAGGCTGTTAGTGCTTGCAAGAGGCTCCTGGCCCTACTTTCCTCCCCTTGAAACCCATCCCAGTGGATCTGGAGAGGGTTTAAACCCCATGCCTTAGCCTCAGCAGATATTTAGCATCTCCATGCACAGCTTACACTTGCACGAAGGATAGTGCATCCTTGAGGCCATCCCAGTGAGGGAAACACACTTCTGTCCCTTGTGCAGTGTGAGTAGAGAAAGCACCGTTAAACACATCAAAGATGAAAAGTTGCATGAGAAATTTGCATTAGTTAGCACACAATTTTTAAAATTTTGAGTGTAAATATTCTTAAAACACAAGCAGGACTCAAATAGTTGAACAAGGCTGGCTGCATTTAGATTGTTCACAATCTACTTCATTGCCCTTAAAAAAAAATTAGATCATAGTTCAAATGTGAACATCTATTTTTATGTCTTTTTCACATAATGGGTGTGTGTATCTTTTTTAGAAGAGAATTGCCCACCAAAATGAGAAGTCATGAGAAGGACAAATAATACAAATGATTTTTAGGATGTTTGCAACTCTTTAAACTACCATGCCACCTTCTTACACTAGTACAATGCCAAGAGGTGAAAGAAAGTAGAAAGGAATTAGAATGGTCTTAGTAGCTAACATCAGATTCACAAAGAAAATTCCTGATTATTGGAAGTCTATATACTAAATACTTTGTAAAGGCAGTTAAATGGTGTGCTGACTGACGCTCAACAGGAAAAAAAAAAGCAGCAAAATAAGAATGGAAAATGAAGAGCTATTTGGAAGGAAGGCATTAGAAAGTAGTGTAGGAAAAAGCCAGAAATCCTGTATGTTCCTCTTGTTGTGTTGTCCAGACAGACAGAACAAACAAAAATCACCTCACAGGGTCACACATCTGGACACAAACTTTACACAGGTTTATATGAATCCCTCTTGAGTCTGGCTCTTCCCCTTTTGGGGGATAATACCTTGTAATTCTGAACTTCACACACTGTCAAGTCCTGTTCCCACCACAGCTTTTGTTTTCCTATCACTTTTTAAGATAGATGTCATAAAATGTGGTGTCCCACCTTTTAGAAAAAAGGTGGTTTGTCACTGATTACCTGCTATTTTCATTCTTTGCACCAAAATTGCCCCAAGCTTTTAATGAACTAATCCTAAGCATGAACCATGATTTTCATTGTCACATTTATTTCTATTCTTTATGAAAATCAATGTTTTCTTATGGCTTCTGAAGAGTTTTGAGTGTATGGTGTCTAATGGTATTGCTTTATAGTTTTACATTACACCTTTGTAACTTAGGATAATTATTTATAGTTGCAAACCATACTGCAGCAGACTGTAGGAAACAGAATGGTGTGTTGCACAGCAAAGGGAGAAGATTCATGGTTTATTATATTATGTAATAGATGGCACTTCAGGGGCTATGGAAGAAAGTTTCTCAAATGGTGGTGGTTCTCAGAAGCTGAGAAGTACAAAACAGATTTTATTCAAAACACTCTTGGATCATTATCACTGCATATATAGCCATTAAAGTCTAATTGAAATATAGAAAATCAGGAAATAAGATAACCAAAGCTAAGTTTTTCACATGTGATCAAAAAGCATATGGGAAAAAATAGAGGGGGAAAAAGGTCAGCAGTTAAATAGCAAATAGAAGCCTCAGTGCAATTTCTGCTTTTAAAAAACAGATGGGAGATTTAGCACAATTGCAGTGAGGGAGTTCTAATGTCCTGCTGAAGGTTTGTTTCTCCTTCATCACATAGTAAAAGCTTTTTTGAAAATGCTTAAATGAAAACTAGTTCCTAATCACATCCTGGAAATACAAAGACAGCATGATGCTTTGTACAGCACAGCCATTTTTGATGAAAATATTGGGAACAAAGCACAGGATTGCTCTGAATTTTGCCTGTTGTCTGAAAGAACCATCCTGATGTTGGAAAACTCCAAGCTCTATGTACCTCTTAGCACTTCTTCCTGTCCATGCCTTCATTTCAGCCTTTTCTTACTCACGTGAATATTGATGAGAATGGGCTGCTGAGTAACTCCTTAGTGTCAGAAAGTGTATTTTCATTGAGTGCATCTTCAGGGAGCTGATATTGTTGGGAAATGGACTTTGTGAGATTTTCTTGACTGTATCTTTCACTTGGTTTTAGCCTTTTTTTTTCACATCCATTTAGTAGCACAGGCCATGTTCAACAGGCCATGAGCTAGAGATCTTATTTTGTTGTATTAAAAGGAGGTGTACAAATCAGGCTGAGATTTATGGCAAATCACATCCTGAGAGGAATATTTCATAGCTCCTGTATCTCTGAAAGATGTTGATCCTAAAAGGAGAAATCTGAATTTGGTGTGCCAGGAGAATCTTTCTAATTTATTTTTTTTTTCTGCAGGCATTTAGAGAAATGTTTTAAATGGCCTAAGTTATAGTTTGGGAATCTTTTTTTACAAGAATTGTTGGGGTTTTTGTGTTGTGGGTTGGGTTTCTTTTAAAAAAAAGTATTGATTTAGTGAATGAGACAATGAATGCTACTTGTTGGATTGTGAGTACACATAGAGGTAGCTGGCAAGCTGTGACTATGGACTATCAATTTTCCAGTTCTTCCTCTCCAAACTAGGAGATATGCCTAGGACATATAATATATTATATTTACAGTGATATGCAGCCATTGTTTTACTACCAGGTTCAGGGATTTGCTGTATCTGAATGTGTCACACAAGCAGAAACAGTGCTCTTCTACTATCATTGTAATGATATTTATCTATACTGACTGCTCAGGACCAAATAAGTGTATGTAATGAAGTGTTTAAAATGGAAACCTATTTCCATACAATTTGACAAGTCTAAGTGTAATCTTGCCTGTTATAGTCAGAACATGGTGTTTTCAATGTAAAATAGAAGATTCAGTGAAGAATTAATGAGTAGCTGTTTAGCTTACTTGTCTATACTGGAGTCCCATACAGAATTGCCCTCTTTCAGTGCAGACCATAATTGTGGTGGAGCTATTTTTACAAAATCTTTGGGGGTTAAAATGGTCTTTTATGGTGTGAGCTTTTCAGCCTTTTACCAAACTTTTCTACTGAAATTAGTAAAAATCAATTTTCTATGTAAGCTGATGCTAGATATGCTGATGGAGCCACCCTAATACTGACAGCAAGACATTTGTGGTTTTATTTTTCTTTATTTTACTTTTTCTTTTATTTTTCATTTTTCTCAGCCATTAATAGTACTGAAACTACAAATACTCTTGTTAGAGATCCTGAGGACCCTGAAGTTGTCACTTTATTGATATTCAAAATATGGTTCAGAATTCTCAGCACACTTTCTGTCCCATTGACTTAATTCTGTGTTACCCTTCCAAGATTGCTTGTTTTGTCAGAGTGACTCCTGGCTATATAGCTGGGGTTGTTCTAAATGTCTAACTGGACATCAGCAGAACACTGGAAAACTGGCATTGCTATTTGGCTAGAACCAAATTAGTATCAAAACAGTGGTTAGAGTGATGATACATTGCACCAGTATGTTGGAAATGGAAAACAGGTCCAGTACTTTGTAAACCTTCAAAAGCAAAACTTTAAAATGAGAATTCTGTATGGAAAAGGACTGCAGATATCATGCCTACTGCTGATTAAACTGTAATCCTATTGAATTTCTGGTGAACTACAGTAATTTCTTTGCATGAACCTATTCAATACTTTTTGGTTTAATATAGAAATATAGAAAATCAGGAAATAAGAGAACCAAAGCTAAGGTTTTCACATGTGATCAAAAAGCATATGGAAAAAAATAGAGGGGGGAAAAAGGTCAGCAGTTAAATAGCAAATAGAAGCCTCAATTTTTGAATAAATAGCAAATAGAAGCCTCAATAGAAGCCTAAAATTTTTGACAAGGGAAAAAAACCCTGGCACCTGCAACATAAAGGATGCAAGAGAGAGAAAAAGTATCTTAGAGGATTATTGTTCTAATCTTCTTCCTTAAAAGTAAATGATAATGTAAGTAGTATTGTTTTATCTCCAGTGTGGGCAGAATTGGCCCCTTTTGGGCCCTTAAACCTATTGTCTTTAAGGTGGTGTGTTTTGTCTTGAGGAGGAGAGTAGTAAAGCTGCAAATCTGACAGTATATGTTATCACCCAGATGGAACATTAGGGAGGTATTCATAAAAACTGAATTTCACCTGGCGAGGTTTATCACCCCGGATTTCCTCTACAGACAGAAAGAGATCTGCTTTAAATCACCCCCTGCCAGAAAGACCCCTCTGGAGGGAAGCAAACCCCAGACTACTGCTGCCTTTTCTCCTGAGTGTTCTCCTGATTGCTCAGTTGTGTTCCAACCTGCTGCTTCCCAGATACTCACACATGGATATTCACACACACAGATATTCTGATTACTGAATTGCATGAAATATAATTCAGCCCTGTAATAATGGCCAATCACACTCTGTTTGTATGGATGATAAATCTCTGCCCCACAGGTGTTCATCCCTCTCATGATGTATAGTAAGGCTTTAACTTTCATCACAGTGGTTAAAGCATCCAATTGCATGAATGGGTTTGGGTAAAAAGCTTTTAAAATGTTTTAACTCAAGCTCACAATTTTTTACAGCTTTCATATCTTCATTTTGCTCTGATATGCATCCATGGTCCAAGTAAAAAGAGTTTGCTGAAGATAGAGACAAAGAGTAAAATAATGCTGTACAGGCAACCTCGAGCATGCCAGGCTGGAGGAGCCTTTTGCAGTCCAGACATGGTTAATTACTGTTGAGGGGTTCATAAACTAACCCCACCTGGGCCATAACTGTGATACTGACTTCTAAAAAAAAGCAATTATGATTTTGTTTGTATTAAACCAAGTATTGCTAAAAGTAAGTGAAAATAGAGCCTCTTCAGTACTCCAAGTAGACTCTTTTCTCTTCTACAGAAATAGGTTTACAAGACCAAATTAGATTCTGGTGTGATTAATGCATCTCACCAAATTCTTGCAGAGTAGCAAATTAGTTTATAGTGATTTTCTTGAAAACAAATTAAACGGCTGCACAACATCATAAGAATAGAGATGTTTTTCGTAACATATGGATAAATGATTCAATGGAAGTGAGATGTAATCAAACTGAAATGTAATCCAAAGGTATCAAATATTACTGTCCATTGTAGAAGAATGTGTAATTACTTGCATTTTAATGCATGATGTGTAATATACAGTGGCAGAGCAGGAAGGAATTAATCTGCATGAGATTTGCACATATTCTAAGTAGATTATTCCTCTTTTGATGTTTTTATTATCATTCTGTTAAAGACAATATGACAACATTTGGCCTCAGGTTGCAGCAGGGGAGGTTTAGGTTGGCTATTAGGAAAAACTTCTTCACCAAAACTGTTGTCAGGCCCTGGAGGAGGCTGCCCAGGGAAGTGGTGAAATCACCATTGCTGGAGGTGTTCAAAATATGTGTGTATGTGGCACTCAGGGACAGGTTTCATTGGTGGACTTTACAGTCTTAATGATTGGACCCCCGTGATCTTAAGGGTCTTTTCCAACCTAAACAATTGAATGCTTCTAGGGTTCCTGTGTTCCAGGGGGAGTTGATTTGAGAAAAGAGGGTGGGATAAAAAAGCTTCAGTTAATCAGTGTGAGATTGCCCCATTCCATTGCTGTAGTGTCTCCAGCTCCCCAAACCAGGACACTGTTTGAAGCATCCCAGAGTGCATTGTCAGCTTCCCCTTGTCCATATCCAGGGAGGCCAAACAAGCCATGCTGTCTCTCAGTCACTGGCAGGCTGGATGGTTGGAATGCACCAGATGTTGTACAGACCTGGATTTCAGACCAAACTATGGATATCTCACTCTGAAAAGGAAAAAGAACTGCCTGACTGCATTAATAAAAAAAAAAAAAAAAAAAGAAAAAAAAAATCCCCACTGGCCCCGTGGAATACAAATATCTCACACAAATATGTAGGGCCATTTCCTTTTCACAGTGAGAAAATTTGGGGAAGGCTGAACATTTCTTCGAAGAACCTTTATTGTATAGTCTGGATTTCCCACAAACTGACAGCAGGTAATTTATAAGTCTATTCTGGGAATAAGAATTTCTTAGTCCCTTATAGATAGCCCTTATTGCTAAATAGCAAAGGTGTAATAAAAAGGAGCATGACATCTTCTCTCTGCTAGTGTGTGGCTATTTAATGCCACACTATCGTTATTTAGTTTATTATTGTTATGGTTTAAGCTCTGTCTTGTATTTTACTTATTTAATTAAGTTATATGCAAAAGAAAAGGAAAACATACCTCCTGGCCTCTTGGCTGTCTTCCCATCTTGCAAAAATTATCACTGAAAAAAAATGATGAGGTTACTTGCCCAAAGTAATTTCCTAGTTAGTTTAGTTTGCTTAATATATCTTTCCAAAAGTAAGAGCAGTGTCAACTTAAAATACACATTCATGCACCAAACAGGAAGAGAAGCCCATAAAAAGACTGTGAATTTGAGGTGCAGTCAGCTTGTCCTTTTAAAAATAATCCAATTCAAAAAAGAAAACCTCACCCCATTCAATATGACAGGCTCTGAAGACACTTATTGTTCTTGGCAGATGCTTGTGATTTTTTTTCTCTGTGACTAAGACTGGGATCTCTGGATACTGTCTAGGCACACCTGCCAGACCAGGAAACTCAGATACACATGAAGGATTTGACTATTTTCTGACTTCGAAATGAACTTAGATCTGTTGTGTTCTTCTAGCCATATACAGTCTTGAACTTCAGATGACTCTTAATTTTTCTCCTGGAAAGTACTCGAGTATCAGGTTTGTACTTGCTTAGGAGGACGCTCTGTGCATCACGTTTTAAATACCAAATTTTGTTCTGTTTCTGTTTTATGTGCCTTTTTGGATACATGACTTGATCCATAGCAGAGGAGTATGCAGCACAAAGAACAGGCTGGCCTTTTCAGCCATGAAAATTAAGCCTGAGTTGGTCTGCTTGGAGACAGTTTGGTTGAGAACACAGGAACAACCAGAAAATCGTGAAACTATTGCTAAACAACTAAATTGAATATGGCTATTTCTAGCACAGCATCTCATAGAAAGTGAGAGAATTTTTTCCATGGGTACTCAGAAACACTGCCTAGTAACAATCTTCTAGAATGTTATGTTCCTTCTAGAATATGATGTTCCTCCACTATTATAGACATTATAATGAACAAATCTTTTTCTGTGAAGCATAAATGTGTGTATTCCATAAATGTTATGGTAAATGGGATGTTTCTTCAAATTAAGAAGTAATACAAAACTTCATTATTAACTGCAGGATTGTATATAATTCATTTGTGTGTGTATATATGTATATATACACACATATATATACAATTGTTAAATAACAGCATATTTACCTTACATTATTACATAATTTTTGTGTATATATGCATATACCATTAATTCACACGATATATGTTGTGTACCTATCAAACAGAATTTTATAGACTTGAAATATTGATAAATGGCAAAATTCATTAAAATTTAAAATTTTCTACATTATAACTAGTAGTTTTATTGATGAACATGAAATTGCCTTCATTGACTTCACTGTGTGCTATGGTGACTTTCTAGAGGCACCACAGTCTGTGATTCTCATCACTTAGTGAATCTTAGTGAATCTTCCAACAGCTCAGATCCATTTCTGTAGATTTCCATGGGCAGTGAGTCTTCCACAGTGGCAATATTTTGAGTAAGAGATCCTTTATGATAAAAGGAGTCTGTCCACTATGAGGTGAGCATGTACAGTGATGCCAGTCTTTAAAGATTCACCAGATGGAAGGAACACAAAGAGTTTTGGGCACTAAAGGGTGAAGCTGTGACTTTAATAATGTAGTGTTTACCCAGTCTTTTCTGTTTAAGTCTCTCTGTATGGCAGCTGGCATTTTATTTTCATTGCTTAAAGTCACCTTAAACAATGACTATAATTTTGGTTAAAATGCCAAACAAATCTAATTGATCTACCTGACTTGTAGTTATTTTATTGTCTTCAGGTTTCTGAATGTTCTGATTCTGCATAACAATGACATGTAGAAAATTAATCACATGAAGACATCTATCCAAATGTTATGTCTGAATAATGCATATTTAAATTGAAAGGCAACATTTCCAGTTACCTGCCTAAGTACAAATCTGAGGTCATTCTTTGTTCCCTTACTTTTAACAAAAGAGATAATAACAATTCCATGTATTTCTCATTAAAATGAACAATAGACGAGGCAAAAAAGGTTTTAAATATGCACACCATCATGTAAGACGAATTTTTTTCAATGTAGGGTTTTGGTTTTTTTACTTTTAGAGATAGTGTAGCCTTACATCAGTTCAAATGTAGTTGTATACAATCTGAGAAAAAAATGTTTAAACATCCCAGCATGGGTATTTCCATTTAAATCTGATTACAGTGAAATAAAACTGTAGCTATTAAAGGTTTAGAAGAACTACAAATACAAGCAGTAAAAGAAGACAGTTAGTAAATGAGGTAGTAAAACATTTCAGCAGGGCAAACAGTTTATAGCACTCAGCCTTCCTGTAGCAGACTGTGCTATTCACCACAGACCCGTGCACTGTTCCCTGAACTGCACTTAAACCTGCAATTAACCTTTCACGCCTAATGAAGCTGTTTTGCTGCAAAATTAAAATATATAGTACTGCCTGTTTTTACAGAGACTGGGAGGAGAGCATCTCAGAATGAATGACTTTTTCAGATGCTCTTGCTTGAATGCAGGATTAAAGGGCTGTTTGTATATAAACCGTGAGGGCGCTTTTCAAGGTAATCTCATTTGATTTGCTGTATTTTATCCCTCTGCTTATTAATAGCTTTGCACTATTGTAAAAAAAAAATTAAAAAGGAAAAAGTTCACGCCCCAGTAATTTTATGATTAGACACTTCCTGAAAATAAACTGTTACCATTTAACTTCCATTAGGAAAGACAATAGTTCTGCTAGAGATAACCAAGTTCATATTGCTTTCTCTGGTGTTTTCCTCATTGTGGGTGCAATTATCTCTTACAAAAATATACTTTCCACTTACAATTTGACTGGGCTTACCTCTTAATGACTTATTCATACATATCCTTAAAACAAGCTAAAGGTTGTTTGAGCTGCATAGAACTAGGTCAGGTGATTTCTATAACATTTAGTAGAAAAACAAAGTAAATTTAAAAACAGGGCTGGTTCCACAACTGAGATTGAATTTCCAGAAATTAGAGGAGACCTGTTGAGTCTCCATGTGGGATCCTTACTGATTCCACTGTTCCTTTCTGCCATGCTGCTCAAGAGTCAGAAGCAACCAGAGACCATGCACTGATTTGGAAAATACCAGTTTGGATGTTAGGTAGGATATTTAAACAGCAGCATTCAGAGAAGGTGGGTAAATGCAATAGCTTAGGAGCTGAGGTAACACATCTAGAGCACTGTACAATTTACAGTTCCAACTTCAATGACTGTAAATATATTCATATTTGTTATTTAGATAAAAAACGTGTAAAATCAAGGGAATGTTTTGGGTTTGGGGTTTTTTTTTAATGAATATTTAAGCCACGGCATTTTCTTCTGTTTTATTTTGATGTAAATTCTCCTTGCTCGAAGTGTCTGTGCACAAGCTTCATTTGGTAAATGAAATTCCTTTAGACTGCCAGTCTGAAATAATGAATTGTTCCCCCAGTTAATTGTATTGCTTTGATAACAAGGAACTATGCTCAGTGTAGAGAACATAATAAATGAATTTCATCAGATTATTTGTGTGACATTTTGACAAATGATCTTCTGTAGTGACCTGATTTTAATGGTATTCTATCAACATGCCAGTGCATCCCAGTATGCAGTGCTAGACCTAAGGATTCCTTTTCGTTAGTTGTTCTATTAAGTGAGGTTAGCTTAATACATCCAAATATATTTTAAATAGCTTATTAAATTAAAATATCTGTTTGCTAATAATGCTGCCTCTGTTTAGCATAGTCTCTAAGCCTAGCTGTTGAAGATGGAATGACATGTAAGCAATCATCAAAATGTTATTTAGGTTTTATCCCTGAATTTACAAATACCAGATACTGCTTAAACTTGAAAGGTGCCTTAAAGATTTCAACAATTTAATTTGTCAAAGTCCAATTTCAAGCATCACTGGCTCATGCCAGGAAATATTTGTGTATGTGAGAAAAAACAACTTGATTAATCTTGGCTCTTACATATTCCAAAATGTATCAATGATAATTGTACTTAGTGTTTCACAGTATCATGCGTTTTTAAGAGGCTGGATGCACATTAATCAATTCCTTCAACTTTTTGTGACTAAAGGAAGGTAATGTTACCAGTGTGCAATAGCATAGATTTTTTTTCAGAATACTGGAAACCTGAACTGGATCTGACCATATATCTTATATTATAAAAGAAGACTGTAGCAACACTTCTTAGTGAAAAACAATTTTTTCACAGTTTCTCAGTAGATAAGTGCTGTAATGAGGGATTGCATGAAAAGTATTGCAAAATTGGTTTCTGTGTAATAGATAAATGGAGTTTGATATTGGCTTGAGATAAGAAATAGAGACTCCCTGTTAAGTATGGCAAAAAGTATTTTCAAAGGTTTCCTTGGAGAGTGGTGGTGTAATTGGTTGGAGAGTGAAATGTGTTGGCCAGCATGGAGAACCAGCACCATCTTAATCTTCATTTTGGGTTTATGTAGATGTGATTTTTGTGGTTTGTTTTCAGCAGAACATACAAATGATGTGAATGCTCCTAATCCATTTGATTGCAGTATCACCTGTGTGAATTTTTAAATCCTAGAACTACCATGTATTGTGTTGTTAATCACAGCATTTTAGAAGTCACTAATTTCTAGAAAGGATGCAGTAGCAAGCAAATGGAAGAGTAAATTCTTAAAATATTAGCGTCTTAGGTCTGGAAGGGAAGCTGAATGAGGAGTGGCTGAGTTCTCTTGGTGCGTTCAGCCTGGAGGAGACTGAGGGGAGACCTGAGTGCTGTTACAGCTTCCTCATGAGGGAAAGAGCAGGGTCAGACACTGATCTCTGCTCCGTGGTGATCAGTGACAGGACCCAAGGGAACAGCCTGAAGTTGTGTCAGGAGAGGTTAAGTTGGACATTAGAAAAAAATTTCTTCATCTAAGGGTGGTTGGCACTGGTACAGGCTCCCCAGGGCAGTGGTCACAGCACTGACAGAGCTCAAGAAGGATGTGGACAATGCACATGGTGTGATGTATTGTCCTGTTCAGGGCCAGAAGCAGGACGTGATGATCCTTGTGGGTCCTTTCCAACTCAGAATATTCTGTGTTTCTATGATTCCTAAGCATGCCAGTCTGTGCCCTTGGCAAAACCCTGTTAAGATTACAACAGGTCATGAAATATCAACAAATTAACCAGAATCCAAAACAGAAGAGTTTTGGTGAGTTGAAACCACCAAATTTAGAATTTACCTAGGCCATCATGGTTCTCTACTTGTTTACAGATCTGTGCTTTCTAGAAAGATATTTTCATATCTTTTTTGTGGTAAATATTAACCTCTGAATATTCACCAATTAAAGAGGAACATATATATAAATATTTTGCTAATGCAAATATTCAGGGGTACAATGTTATCCTAACTGCGGATTCTGTTTCTCTCTTATTTTCTGATTTGATGGTTTTATTAATTTTAAATGCAATGCACATATAATTGATATGAGAAAATTCATGTCAGAAAGCTTCTGGTCCACATAACCAGGAAAATGGTCATAAAGACAGATCATGCTAAGATCACACAGCAAATCAGTAAGAGACACAAACGGAACTCAGTTCTCCTTATTTCCAGTTTGGTGTCTTAACTGCATTTTTTGTCTTCCACTGTTTCTTCACTGTTACCAAGTAGCATTTAAGAAAGTGAGAACTTATTATCTGAATTTGAAATAAAACTTTTCACTTCTGGGGAAGTACATAAACTTGGCTTGAAAGAAACCACCATGCTCTGGAATTCTTCTCAGGAAAGCTGAGCATTAAATTTTGTTTTTTCCTTTATTTATCTTGCAGGTCTTGCAATTGCAAGTGCTCTGATAGACATTTCACAACAGAAGCCTGCAGACTGTAAAGATAAGAGCTCAGGAGTCAGAAATCGAAAACATCACCTTTCAACACGTCAAGGAACTTGTGTCTGAGAGTCAAAAACTGCAATTGTATATTCTGTAATGTTTTCTTTTTAAATGGCTTCCATTGAAAGCTATACTACAGCCTCAGTTTTTATGGAGGCAAATCTATGAATGAACACATGAGGTACTGTGCTCTGTTATAATCACACAGCCTGCTATCCCCCAAAGCAGAACAAACTTGTGGTAGGTATGAGTATGCTTGATGAGCTTTAATAAAAAGAGTGGATCCTGGAATCAACAAAATAAAATACCAAGTACTCTTAATCCTGAACATACCAGAGTAGAGAAAATCCTTGAACAGAACTAGGGAAAGCTTTACTTTTTTTTTTTTTTTTTTTTTTTTTTTTTTTTTTTTTTTTTTTTGTAATGTAGAAGCAAATTGTATAAGTGAAAACTGAGTGAATTCCAAGAAACTAAAGGTAATTTTTGTACAGCTTAATGTAACAATGGGAATTGTACAGTTCATTCCTTGTAATTGGCATTAAGATTTCTTTCCAGCAAGCAGGAACTAAAGAGAATCATTTAGATTTAGGTGTTTTTTTTATCATTGCCCAGAAGAGCTAGGCAGCTTTTAATTTAGTAAAGGTGTATCCCAAGAACACCATATGTAAGATAATTCTATTAAATACTATGACTTGAGCATTTAATGATTATTTTTCTTTACATTGAAAAAACCTCATAAACATAATTTGGGCTGTGTAATAGCAATGGGTGGGCTTTCTTTTCTGTACCTCAGAGTTTGTCCTGAATTAGGGGTATTTTACAAAGAGGGCCCTCCATGCCAGCTAAATTATCAGAAAAATTAATTGAGCATGGAAAAGCTGCTTTACAGTATTTTTTCCCAAGAGAGTCTCCAAGACTGCAAATCTGAGAAGAGTTGAACATGCTGTTATTCAACTTGCTCCCATTTCAATATTGAAATTGCTGGTATCTATATATTGTCCTGACCTGTAAGCAGAAGAAATTAATCCCAATTAGCACTTGGGCTCTTGTTTTTATAATAAGGTATGGATATTTTTTTTCCTCACAACTGCAGAATTCCATCTCATTGTCACTTTAGCACCAGTTAAGGAATTACCCTATATAAATAAATAAATAACTGTTTAAAAATCTAACTTGCTTCCAACATTAGTTACCAAATCCCCCAATCAGGATGGAACCTCACACAATCAGAACTCAACAACAAAAAGCAGATGAAAGAATTTCCTTTGTGAAGGACTTTAGGCTTTTGGGGGCTCAGTAACCACAACAGACAGCCTGGCAAGCAGCTTTAATGGCCCTTGGTCTTTTTATTTACTCAAAATTCATGAACATAGAAAAGAGTAAGAGAATGCTAGGGGCAGGTAGCAGATGTGTCATATTCTCATTTATGCATTACACACTGACAGAGTGTAATAAGAAACCAGTAGTTTTGTACAAGCTTGTTGAAAGTATAGTTTCTCAACTCCAAATTTGCCACCATCCTAGTACAGGAGAGTGATACAGAGGTATAAATGTCTCATGTAATGATAGACTTTTGGTAAATATGAAAGATATAAAAAGATGATTGATGTTTACTACTATATCTGTATTTTTTATGTTCTTTTTATTTCAGAAAGATGATGACATTTTACTGTTTATAGTTGACTACATAGTTACTTGCATGCCATGGTGGTGCAGTAGCAGTAATAAAGCCCTGTTGTGAGTTGTGTTTATTTCCTAAAGCCATTCATACATAGAAGTACTCAGCTTAATTTGGATGAGGACTAAATGTAAAAATAATTATTAAAAAGGAACAATTGTACAGTATGTAGTTATATCTTATACAGGAGTATTAGGTTGCATCTAACCATGACTGCTCTATTGTTTTGATAAATTATGCACTTATGAATTATGGTATAATTATTTCTTATACTGGCATGATTGTTTCAATATTTTCATATCTTAAAATAAGATTATTATCTTAAAATAATGCCATCACAATCTTGTGACTTTTATTGCCTATTCTGACCTCATATAACCTAAAAAGTTTAAAAATTCATTTTTAAAGGTTCTGTTGGGGACTTTGAACCTGTGCTACTTAGCCTAGTGAAAAAATTGTCCTTTGAAAACAACCCTTTCTGCCAGTTTTAAAGTTAATCTGTTCAAGTGAATATAAGCTGATGGGACTGGTTTACATTATGCACACACTTAGGAAAAAGAAAGAGCCACTTGACAGGAATATATTCCAAACTCTGTATTATCCTCAACCTAGGCATTTCACATAAGAAATACACAGTGTGTGTTTTGTGAATGTACTGGAAACCCCATCCACAGAAAGACCATCCAGTCCTGTAGGAGAGTTTTGACTGTGCTCACTCATACAGGATTACATTCCTCTGTATCTCAACCAGAGTTTGAAAAATACTTGAAAATCAGGTGTGAGTTTTAAAGGGATTAAAATATTTTATTTTGACACTGAAGATAGGCAAATAGCGATCAGCCATTTTATGTGTTTTCAGGTAAAAATGTTATTTTACTGTACAAGAAAAGCATGTTTGTCATGGGATCATTCAGCATTTCTGTTCACTCTGAGAATTTTTTTCTGATGTATTGTTCTTCTCCCAGGATCCCTGATTGCATGCAAATTAGAAAATTCATATAATAATGGAGTAAATAAAAATACTTATATAATGGCCACATGTAAAACCAAGAAATTTGAAAACACATTTTATACCAAAGCTTTCTTTTTGGAAGGTACAAATAGCATAAATGTCTGATAACTACATTTGTTAGTTGTTGACAAGTGCAAACCTTTTGGTAGCGACCACTGTACATCAGTTGAGAAGTTTTATGAACAGTCCCATTATGATTGTGTCAAGAAAAGGCCTTTTTTTTTAAACTCTGTTCTCCAATTTAACTTTGGAACCCTTTCTTAGAGTCAGAAAATGTTGAATGGCCTGTTTTACTCTTAATGTGATTTATATTGGATGAAAAATGAATGAGTAACTGCTGTTCTGGTAAGTAAGCCCCAGTGAAGTTCTGATTGTCAGGATTCAACCTCCCCCTTCTCAGTCTGTGGATTCTGCTGAGGAAAATCCAGCAGCTCCAAATTACTGTTCCAAATATGAGATAGCCTGTCCAGGGGAACATGGGTTTAGTACTTCAGTTCCTCTTTGTATTTCTATATTTATATAAAATCCTGAAACTACTTAAATCATATTTTTATGAGTCGGAATATTTGTTTTCATTCATTACATTCCTATGAAATGTAATGAAATGTTTGTACATCTGTACACACAAAAAAAAAAAGGTTATCATTATGTTGCCGCTATTAAAATTATTTAATAAAAAAGGTCAAAATCTTGACATGTTAAGGTATGAATATACCATTAAGGAACATTCAGATTCATCTGATTAGAGAATTTTCATAGCTAACTGCTCTTTTTATACATAGAGTTTCCTCTCATCTTCCCAAATCAAAAACACTTTGACAATTTCAGATTGGGGCATGGAATTTGTTACGTGTAAAATCTGCAGCAATAATTATTTTCTAAATAATTTAATGTAGAGGCTGGAATCCTGATGGTAAGAATTTTAGTTTGGGATCACTTTAACAGATATTCGATCTTCATGCATAATAACTTTCCTAGTATTCATATAAATTATAAAATCATTATGTACCTAATTTCATTACCAGTTTTTTAAAAAGCATCTGAAAGGTTTCTTGACAATAAAGAAAAATTCTCTGTTAAAGGTAATTTACAATCCCTCTTTTTTATAAGCAAAGTTGTCCTGTTCAGAATGTTTGCTGTTACTGGGGAAAATGAAATAAATTAACTGTATTTTTTCCACTTTCTAAGGTGCAGCATTACCTGAAAAACCATAGTTTGCTGATACTTATTTCAGATCTAGAATAAAGTGTGGAACATCCAAGGCTATCTTGGGTGCTTATAACAAATAATAACAAGCCCAGTGGTGTCTGCAGGTGGCCAGAACTTCCCATGCTGTCTTCAGTTATACTTCCTCATTAAATACTAATAAAAAAGGACAAAGATGGCAAAAAAAGTCCTTGCAAAAGCTGGGCTTGTATAACTCAGGGCCATACATATGTTTTTTCAGCTTTTCTTTATTTAATGCAATTTTACCTTCATAAGGTTTGTTTATATTTCTATATGACTGCCTATATGGCCACATGTGGCCATTTCTATGGCTGCAGGTATTTCTGATTTGGAAAATGATCATCTATACATATAGTTGGAATTCTAGTGGAATTCCCTCTGAAATTTATTGTGAGGCTGAAAAGGGACTAAAGTTACCCCAGGCTTGGTCATGTATGCTGAAACTTGTTTGTGTCTTCAAACAACATTCCTCTGCCCTTGCTGATATGTTAAAACCACTTTTTTCTAAAGTGAGAAAGCCAGAGTAGGACTGATGGACAAACCAAACAATTATTTTTAAAGCATATGTGTGCATACCTATATATATATATATATATATTTGGTTTCACAGCTGATCTAAATCAGAACATCCCCTCAGTTTCCTCACATATTCTCACATATTATATTGAATAATAGGAAGGCTCAGTGACTGTTTATGTACATAATAACTGCCATTTCTGCAGAAATAAAATTTTAAATGTGTTTGTACTTCTGAGTGAGGATATAGAAGTGTGCTTGAAACACTGTATAGAAAATGTTATCAACTATCAGTTGTTATCAGTTATTATCAATTGGGTATCAGTATTTTCAGCATGCCCAAGACTGAGTGCAGAAGGTGAGGCATCTCCTATCCTTTTGTATCCTTCCTTTTCTAGTATATTTCCCTGTAGGGTTTTTTACATGCTAAGATCAGAGTTAATAATACAGAAAGAATAAGAATTTTGACAGAATTGCTACTCACTTAACAATAAGTGTTTATCTTTCTATGGTATTATCAAAACAATGCTTAACTATGATATTTTCCAGTTATAGAAAATGTCTCTTTCTAAAAGACCTTTCGTTAGAACAAGAAGCAAGAAAAAAGTAGGATGGAGCTCTTCAAATACACTTCAGGACTTAAAAGATATCAGAAACATTCTGCTGAGGGTCTGTGTGTTTTTAACAATTATTCTCAGGTCAGTATTTATAAATAGTAATTTTTATTATATGACTTTTAGGGATTAACATGAAACAAAATTTCTTTTTTCATGTGAAGTCCTGATGGTCTCTTAAGACATTCAATTATAAAATATAATTGAGAAAATATAAATATAGTTTTGGATATATGGATAAACAATGTTAAGGATAAACAGCATGGATGTTTTCATGAAAGGACCCTACACAGATTGTCTGTTTCCTAAAGCTTCCTCTCAGACATGAAATTTGTGAATATTCCTGCAAGTCTCCTGTTCCCCATCCCTTCCCAAAGCACTAAGAACCAAGTGGTCAGGTATAAAAAATCTTTTAAATATATTAATAAAGATAATTTTATTTTTGCTTCTAAATAGATGGTGGAAATATGGCCCAAAAGAAGTTTTCTAAGTGAATACTTAGGCATGATAAAATTAACCTTACTAATAACGTGGGAATATTTAAGATTAATTAATTCATGTATAGAGAGTACTCAGAGCTCTTTACTGATTTAAAAATATCAGTCACTATTAGAGTGATGAGCATATTTTAGTTACTAAGTTATTTAATATCAGGTTCATTTCATAGTGCTAGGTGTTAGTTTTTTACATCACAAATTGAGACACAATTTATAAAAACAACAACTAAACCAAATTATTTTCTGGCAGATATTTAAACTCTGTGACTTTTCATCTAACAATGGCCACAGAATTTTCTCTTGACTCTGCTTATCAATGTCATTTTCCTTTTTTTGGTAAATGCTTTACTAGTATATTAAATTTACTGGCTTTTTTTATTATTTGGGTTTAATGGATGTCTGATTCTATATTTTCTTCTTTGGTTTTCTTCTTCAAGTAGCTACTTTTCATTCAGCACCTTCTGCTTCATTCTCAGTTGCCTGGACCATAGGATCCCAAAGGTGCTCCACTATTTTGTCCACTGTAGTCTGAAAATGTCAGTGAATGTAACATTATAACCATGTTGAGGAGTATCGAGGATAATGCATTTCCATGCCTTTATCCCTCATTTATATTAAATGGGCCAGAGATTTTACACCTTCTTCATGCTCCATCTTCTTCATTGCAAATTGTGACTATGCCTGTTAAAAAATGTCTTATGGAGTTATAAATTCCTCCAATGTGTCTCAAAGGCCACTACATAGCTTTGTAAGAATTCTTAACATCTAGACGTGTGTGTGTTCATTCTGACTATAGTGTTACACATCTTCAAACATGTCATGATTGTTTAATATTTGGGAAAATTCTTTTTTCAGAATCCAAATTGATGTTATAAAATGTTCCTGTTGTATTAAAAAACAAACAACCAAAAACTCCATAAAAACAACCCCTTAAAAATGAAACCCTTCTGTGAAGTTTTTTAGGCTTTCAGAAAAACACAGGCACTCTCTCCACTGGCTTTTACATTTCTGCATTTCTGAAAACCACCTTCCATAGCGCTGAAATTTTTTCAGCTGTCTGAAATCAACAGAATTATTCTGTACAACCATTGGCTTTGTTTACCTCCTTCTGCTTTTAATAATTTAATGGCAACTCTGTCAACACACAGTGCCAAATTCTTCCCAAAGGCTTGTAATTGCCTCTTGGGTCCCTTCAGAGCTGAGGTCCACAAACAGCTCAGGTCCATCCCTTTGTAACTTTCTCCTTTGAAAAGAAAGGATTTTCATTGTTCATCAGATTGGCAAAAGAATGATGTTCTTTCCTCCAGGTGAAGATTCTCCTTTCTTCTCAGGCATTAATGTTCCTTCTCTGCCCCATCCTCTCCACCATGCCCTTCAAATGTTCACAAGCGGCTTTGTCTCTTGGCTTCTTTTTTTTTCTTTTTTTTTTTTTTTTTTTTTTTTTTTTTTTTTTTTTTTTTTTTTTTCCTGATCCAGATTCTGAAGGCATGCAGTCCTTGTCACATCCTGATCCCGATTCCTTTCCAAAATCTTTGATCTTTCCTCTTGGGAGTATACTGTTGGTTTCTTCAGCAGTTCTCCTAAAGCATCTCCAATCATCTTACACTTAGTATTACATGCCCACTTCAAATAGAAATCTTCCAAAACTTCAAACCCATCCTGAGGTGCTACTCAGAATTTCTCTAATTGCTCAGAATGTGTAAGTTTTACTTGTAGCATATATGTTTAGCTCTGCTGGGACAAGGCTGTCTCCTGTAGAGACATTTTGAGTTTTAATATCCAGCCAGCTGTTCCCATTTTTGGTTTTTTTCTTGTACCATGCACTGAAAATGTTCCATGACCTCAGGGTCCATCCTTTCTTTAGACATCTCCGTTATCTGCCTTCCCAAGACTTAGTCAAGGGTTTCCAAGAATTTGTTCTTCTTTATGAGGAAAAGGCCTTGAATTCCAAGTAATATTGCTTTAATATGACCCCACTCCTTTTCAGCCTGCCCAGGTTTTTACAGTCAGCAGAGCTTTTAGAGTCAAATGTGTTTTCAATGTATTGTTTTATGCCAAGGTCCAAGCCACTCTAGTTGGAGCTGGTGTGCTAAGTCATTGCCTAATTTCTGTGGTGTAATAGATGTGGGGGGTGTTTTCTGCAACACTTGGAGGGTTAGAGGGGAGTGTTTGAGAAATCTAAATATTTTAAGCCAATGATTCATATTACTGTAAAGATGTTCTTTTATTACTTAACCAGATTGCCATTTCATAGGGTTTGCCTCTCCCAGTCCCATAAAAAGGAAAACATACAACTCTACGTTCTTTTCATGACTAAGACACAGAAATTGCTAATGGTAGACTATGTTGTTATTTAGTTTATTTACTAAACTAATCCATTTTTCAAAAGAGGCCTTTAAAATTGTGCAGCTTGATGGTAGCTCAAAATTGAAGCACTCAGAACTTGCCATTTACCTTGTCATTGTTCAACCTTCTGTTACAGCAAACTGCCTTTTTTATAAGAATTACCAAGCCAAAAGGAGTGCTTCTGAGGCCTGGCTGGCTTTTGCCTGCTTTGCAAAACCTTGCTTTGATGGCAAACAACATAGGATTGCAGAGGTTTCTTTATTTGTGTTCCTGTGACAGTGCAATGTGCAAGCAATGCTTTTGCTGTCTGGGAATATCAACTTGTTTGGTTTATGGTCTCTAAAAATGAAGGCCAACAGGAAGGGCATCAGTAGGTGTACCCATTAAGATTATAACTTCAACAACAAAACCAGCATCACTGAATGCTAAGTAAGTAAAAGTTAAACCAGTGAACAAGAGGATATTCAACTTTCTGATTTCTCCCTTGGCTGTTAGGAGTGTGATATAAAGCTGAAGGTCTTTTTCACAGGAGAAGAGACAAAATAAAGTGCTATCTAACTCATATTTATTCCAAATATGAGTTAGACATTTGTGCTTACGCACACACCCACACAAATATATATGGATCTCACCTATAGAAGTATCAGTTTGGCTCAAGGTCAGTGGTCTTGCTTGCAAATATGTAAAATGTCGCTCTGCATAAAGACTGAGGTGTCTTCTAGAGGCTTCAGGAGTTTTCCAACTTTCCTTTCCTTTCTAGTTTTACATTGAATAGCTACAAGGGGGTTGTGCTTTATGAGTGGATACTGTCCTTATCAGGGAGAAGAACGAGCCCCAATGGAATCTCTGAGACCTTCAGGCTTCCAGTTAAACAGAAATTTTATGGCTATGGACTGAAAAGAGATCAAGTAAAGTGGTTTTAGCATAAGTGGCTGGATGTGCCACCCCTGCCCCTCGGGTTCTAGACTACTAAAGGCAGAATGTGATACTTAGATCAGGTTCTTTATTTGACCTTAAGATTGCCCTTCTGAGGTATCCCTATCAACAGAAAGCCATTCTGATGTCCAGAGTAATGGCACAGATTTCTAGAAAATGAGAGCAAGCCCAAACCTTTCCTGTGGTGTAGGGACTCATTTTTAAAATTTATTACTATGGTGTTTATATTTACTGGGATCATCTAGTTGTGTCAGCTGCAAATATCTTCCATTGCATCAGGGTTTTGTTTCCCTTTTCTTTTTGTTTTCCCTTTGACTGTGATGATACCCTTACACATCATCAGTAGTACGGTGCAAATCTCTCCAGCTAATTCCAGGTGAGTTAGTCTGGGTACCAGAAAGGGCATAGCTGCATCAGCACTGTCCTGCACCCCGGCTAATTGCTTGCTGCTCTGCAGGGCTAATTAGCTCCATGAGAGAGAACAGGAGCCTGGCACTGGGACAAGCCAGCTTGTTCCCAGCAAGCTCAGGTAGCTCTGCACAGCATTTAATTTTCCTGCCCAGTTTTGAGGTTAGTAACACTTCCTGGAATAGCCTTAGTGACAAAGCAATGTAAATAAGAGCCCCACTCCAGGAGTACACTCAGTGCCATGGAGTGACATTTTCCTACAAGATTTCTTCTATAAGCTGGTGAAGCAAAACAAATGTTAAGATATTCATATTAGTAAGTATATTGTGTCCTTAACAAAGTCAGTTACTCCACCTTCTAAGAAGTGTGGCACTAACTGTCCTGAGTCATAGCTTAATGAAACAACAATCACAAGAACTATGTAACAAGGAAAAAGTGACCAAGGCATAGCAAATAATCCTTAGATTCCTTTTGAGCCAGCTTCTCTGATTTTTTTTTCAAAGTGCATGTTACCTTATGCACCTCCATGTCTGACATTTTGATAGGTGCTTCTGAGTAAAGCCCTCCTGCTCCAGCTCCCACATTACTTCAATTTGTTTCAGTAATGAGCAGCTTTCATTCTTTCCCAGTCAATGTTGGAATACGCAAAGCAAATCAAAAGCTACGGCCAACACAATACACGAAAATATCTATCTCTTCCAGTCAGCCATTGCCTCACTGTATTTTTTCTCCACTTTAGATAAACAATCTACAATGTGTTTACTGAGGCTTGTACTGATATCCCTCAACGGTATAGGCAAGTCTACTTTTATTCCAGCAGACACAGAGAATAAGCCCACGGTGCACAGTGCGTGCAAACCCCTTTGAAACTCAAGATTATTTGTTCTCCGACTGTTCTAAGGTAATTAAGGAGCATTGCATGTTTCTCAATTAATGATTCCTCATTCAGCTGGGGATCTTTGATGCTAATTTGTTTTAATCAGGACAGAGACTGCTAAAAAACTAAACAATTCAGTGAAGAGGAACTAGGAATTTTTAATCAAGTGGAAAAGATCTAAATGCTATGAGGGACACATCCATCATAAGTTTTCACTTCTTGTTCATTTAACTTTGTTCTTTCAGGTCTCATAAAATGTTGCGTTAATCAATGCAAGAAAGTTTGTGAATATGAAGAATGCATGGTGGTTTTTTTCTTCATCTGACGTCAACATTTGTGCAGAAATGAGGAGCTGAAGCAAGAGCCGTGATGTTAAAACACATTCACCATGTTTTTTTAGTTATGCATTGAAGTACAGTTTTCTGTTTTGTCAAACATTATATAGGAAGTTGTCAATCATTGTGGTCTTAATATGCTGGGGAGTCCCTGGAAAAAGATACTGGTGTTGTGGAGGATTGGATGCTCTCCATTTAAATGTTAATTTTTAAATTATTTTGGTATCACACTACGTGCATACATTGGATAAAATGACCTACTGTAAACTTCTGCCCATGGAATTAGTATTTCAAATGCTGCAGCCCATGCTACATAAAATCACGTGGTTTCTAGAGGAGACCATGTATATGCTCGATAAAATAATGTTTTATTCCTAAGTACATTTATTTATAGCTTTGAGGCAAAAGCACTTCTCAGTTCTGTCTCCTCCAGCTGCTTTACCATGATAGACTTAGTGTTTTCCATCATGGAAATACCAATGTGTATATTCCAATCCTATGGATTCAACAGAGTGGAGGTGCTCCCAAGCCTTGGCTTCCAGGGATCTTTAGCCATGAGACAGAATTAAAGCCATGAAGGACACTTAAATCCAAAACACGAATCTTCTTGAATAAGCAATATTTTAGCAATGGTTCAATTAAAAGTAAATTGTACATGCTAAGAAATTTCCAGGTCAGGAGAGGCATTTAATGGCTTTGAGATTTTTTAGTGCTGGGAAACATTTTAAGATTACTGATTCTTATGTGACCTCCAGCATCTTCCCCATCACTGCTTTTAGTGTATGAAACCTATTTTGGACCAGTACCTACCTTCTTAGTACCTGTCTACTAAACTCTGCCAAAAATAGGCAGAGAGACAAGAAATCTAACTGGCTTCCTTGCCATCCTTTCTTTATGGCTGTGAACAGTGTGTTTATTTTGTAGTTGAGAAGGTGAAATGAACAGAAAAGTCCTTCTAAGAAATTCCTAATGACTATCTTAAGGGTGAACTTTAAGTAGTTTAATAGCAGCAGGGGTTTGCTTGCTTTTTTGTTTGTTTGGAGTTTTTCTTGCAAGCAAGCTTAAATATGTAACAGTTAAAAATAGAATTCTATACGTTAAATGATTCCCATAGAAATGGAAGTACAGCCACCAAAGAGCTGCCTTACAGAAGATGGCTTTTTTCACCAAAAGCTGTCTGTACACTGTGAAACACAGTTCAGATGTTTGAACTTATGCTAATTGAAAGATCAACATTTTTCTTCCCTCAGTGAATACCCTGCTCTTTTCGTCTTCGAGATGGCTCTCCCATGTGCAAAAAATGAGCTGTAATTATGCCCAGCTCAAGGCAATCTCAGGATCTAAAATATCCTGCCAACCAGTGTGTTCTCAATCTGCCTTGTTAGTTCACAAAATTGTCCATGTGCCTTTGCTACAGTCTCAAACCTGATAATGTCACATCATTGGGACAGGAAATGTTCTCTGATCTTATCTGAAGTGACACTTGCAATTTCAAGTTCTAGCTTGATGAGATCACGTTGTCAGGGCTCCACATAAGTGTGATCTTTCCTGATTTGCAATTGTATCTGTTTTGAACGGTCTTTACACTGTTCAAGCAAAAGCATATGATAATGCATTTTGTCAGATGCAAGGATAATGAAAAAGTGATTTTATGGTTCCCCTTTTAGAAAATCCAATTCATGTGACTAAACTCTGTCACTTTCCTTAACAGTTCCACCCCATCTGTCTAATTCTGTTTGCACCTGGAAACACTAGTACCTGCAAATTGTGAGCGTGTCAAGATAATTCTCCCCCTTCATAAAATAGAAGAGACTTATTACCTTTAAACCTCTATTACTTCCATGAAGCTCTGGGCTATAAAATGGTTTGCACATGCTGGAGTTGCTAAAACATATATTATGCCTTAAGCAAAAATATTTAATGTAGTAAAAGCTTGTAAAGTTGAAGAATACTTAAATACCTCCGTCGTGTTATTGGCAATAAGAAAGTCTGTAATATTTAGGAGCAGGAAACTCTCAAGTCATATTTCAAATGTTTTTATTCATGATACTATATTTCTTTAGATGTACATTATATGGGAAGGAAAGAGCTGTTACAAATGCTGTATTTCCCCTTTTAGCATATAGATTACTGTCAGAATCCTGTAACACCGAGTAAAAATAGAAGAGAGAAGAGATATTGCATGTATCTAACCTGTTAAGACTTCAGGAGTCTGTGAACAAAACTATGATGTTAAGGTAAAAATGCTTGGATTTTCAATCCCCATTTAAAATGCATGATGACAGGTCCTACATCAATGCAGATGAGTAAAACAAAGAGCAAGTTGTGACCTCTCTTGTAACAGCACCATGCGAGCAGATTGATTCGTCTGGATTGTGGCATGTGGATCATAGTAACAAGCAAGACAGACCACAGCTATTTGACTAAATTGCTGCAAAGCCAGAAAGGGAAATAATATTTATTTGTCCATTTAAAGTGACGAAAATAGAAGGCAATAAGAATCCAGGGTATTTGACTTTCTTGGATAATAAGACTCAGCTTGAAAGGCTGGAGGAGTGGAAATAGATGAGTTTCTTGGCAAACAGTTCTGAAGTCCATACAAAACATCTGGCAATTACCTTTTTTCAACTGATTATTCTTCCTAAATAGTTGTGTCCAAGCCAGAGGAAACAGTTTCTAAGAGTTATTCTGATATCGCAATAATTGTATCCCTCCTACTACAAGATTAGATAAATATATAGTTTTGTTGTATATCACATAATGATATATGGCCCAGATATATCACTAAAAATTAAACCTAAAGTGTTGCATTTGGACTGACTAATCCTGGACAAATGCTATTTCTTTAATAATGAACCCAAGCCCCAAATGCATTGTATTGTAAGGGAAGTGACAGTTCTGCCAAAACCCTGCATAACTTGCAAGATGCAGGCTCATGTGAGATTACTGTGTGCTGTGCTGACTAAGAAAAAGAAAGGACAGAATTAGGTTATTGTGATGCTACCATGTATGTTAGGCCATTCCTGAGATGAGAGATGCATATGTGGTGCTGCCTCTGTGCATCCCTTCCAGAGTGAAAACACTCTCCAAGTTTTGCTTGTATTTTGGGATCAAAGTAGGCAGATGCCTCTCCCTACCTAATAAATACGATTTTTAAAGTTTTTAAACTGAATATTACCATGTCACATTTATCACAGAGCTATTCAGATTAGTGCATTTGAAGGAGAAAGCTGTCTTGCATTATTTCTAAGGGACTGGATTTCTTCTAGCTGCACAATGTGGTTTTGTCTTTACTCCCATGATGATATTCAAACTTTATGACTGGATAGTCTAAAATGTTATTAGGTGGTAACAATAGCTTGCAATCTATTGCCTGGTCAGCTGGATTTTTATTGTTTAAAACAGCTTAACCTTTCCCTACCATTTTATGGAGTATATAGAGCTCATTCCAAACCATTTTATGCTTTGGCTGAAAGACGTATTTAGTAGATGGATTTCAAAAGTACTGTGGTTGAAAACCTGCATCCTATTGCAATAATCTGTTCTTGGCCTAATGCTAGTTATTTTTTAGCACTAATCTGGATGAAAATACAAAATCTCTGCTAGTAAATATTGCAGGTGACATAAAAATTAGTGGAGTGGTAAATAATGACAGAAGAGATCATTTCTGTTTTCTAGATTTGCATCATTTCATAAGGTGAGCTCATCTCAATATGCATTTTAATACAGATAAATACAAAGTCATATGCCTGGGAACAAAAAATTCCAGTCACATGTACAGAATAGCAGAGAAGTACCCTTGAAATACAGTGATAGTGATGAAGATTTAGAGTTTGTGATAGGTAGTGTCTGAATGTGAGCTCCCTGTGCAATATAATGGCTGAGAGAAAAACATTAGCTTTGAATGGGTAAGCAGTGAATGTCAAGCAGGAGGGAGATGAGTTCATGGCATGACTGAGATAATTGCTAGCATTCTCTGTCCAGATCTTGTTTGCTCACATGAAGAAAAAAACTGAAGGAAAAAAAAAAAAAAAAAAAAAAAGGTTTCAGAGAGGAACAAAGGAATGATTCTAAGCCTGTGGAAGAGAAATTCCAATAACCTGTGATTTAAGAAAATTAATCTATCTAATTTGTCTAAGAGTGGGTTAATAGGTGAATTTATACCAGTCTTCAATATCTACATAAAATACCTGTTTCAAAATTCTGAATATGTCAGAACATATCACTAAAAGGTTTAACAGTATCTTGTGGGCAGAAGCTGGAGCTAAACAAATAGACTTTAAAAAAAAGGCAGTATTTTAAAAGTCAGGGTAATTGATTACCAGAACAATTTATCTAGTATCAGAATGTATTTTCCCCCTCTGAATATCTTTTTGAAAAATGTACTATTGTTTAAACAGAAGTTAATTTAAAATAGATTATCGTAATGATCCCTTTGGTTTTGCAATCCATTAAAGAGACATTACAAATCTCCAAATATGACCCAGAATGCAGATTTTTGTTTGAAGAAGAAAATGTTTACAAAATGAAAGACCTATAGGAATATGTGCTTCATTCAATTTTAAATCTCCAAGAGAAGTGTTTAAAAGAGCCAAGAAACCTCTAGTGAGAGCTGCAACACAAATATTATGTATCAGAATTTAAAAGGGAAAACAGAAGAGCAGTGACACGAGTTTCTGCTAACTGTCTAAGCTGTCCCAAAATGCTGAAGGGAACAAACTGGGAAGGCATGGCACTAAAAACTGAATTCAGTAATAGCATAATTATTGGCATATTGCTTATAATAAGTCTTGTTTATTGTCCTTTTTAACTTGCCACTGACTTTCTCTTTTCACTGAAATGTAGACTAGATTGTGAAATAAAACCACAGCCATTAGATAAAAGAGCCTTGCTGAGACTTTTTTGAAATATTGGTATAACTGCTCTATATTTCTGTGGCCTGTCAGAGGAAAGAAATGAAGAAAAATATTAGTGAGCCATTAGAAAATGTTTGACTCTCTAGTACTGCCCAGTACTAAGTCATGCAAAAGAACAGCTCCTTATACACAAGGTAAAAGATATTAGTATGGTAATGACACCAGGAAAGGGTCAAAGGATGAAGGAGTAATGAGAACAGACATGTCATAAGGATGAATAGGTGTGGTCATTAATTTCAGTTGAAGAGCAAAATGTAGATTCTGGCAAGATTTAGAGGACAAGTAGAGGCTGAATATGATGCAATAGCTATAGGACAGACAAGAGTAGGTAGGACACATTTGGATCAGGCAAGAGAGAAGAGAAACACTCTTCCTGCATGTAGCATTTACTCTTTTTTACAGGGTAACACCTCATTCTGCTTCAGGGTGAGCTCAGGGACAGGAAGGGAAAGAGAGCTGCCAAAAGGCAGAATGCTTTTGTCTGCCAGGTACAGCTTTTCAAAAGCTGCTCACCTCAGTTGATTCAGGGTAACGTCGGTTTCAGAGCAAACGACGCTAAATGCAACGACTGAACTGTTTGTGAAAGAAAGTACTTAAGTACAGAAACTCCTGAAAGATAAATTTCCCAAACTCAAGAAAAGCAGCAGCAATGAGAGGGTGTTCATCATTTCAGACCTCTCCTTTGCTTTAGAGCCACGATTAACACTGCTCAGTAACAGGAGTGTACATAAATCAGGGGCAAGGATCTCAGCAGGGTGCCCTGACAGCAGCCCTGGAATCCTGGTGAGTGCATGTGTTGGGTTTATGGCATTCTTACCTGTGATACTCACTCAATCACTTTTCTGGCTGAATACCTACAGGAATTGGGTAATCCTAGAAAGGCAGTGACTGAGAGAGGATATGTATATATGTTTGAATGGCAAGGTCGTGAGCACTGATGTAATAGCAAAAACTATCCAAACATCTTTGACATTCTGATCAAAGGCACCCAAAAGCAAAGAGTTCAGTGACTTAGTTTAAGCTCCCACATTTCAATTAACGTTCAAAGAAATCTTTCCTTCTAGGCTGAACTGAAATGAGTTATTGATGTAATTATACCACTCAGGAGAAAAAAAACTTTAAATACTAGTTTTACCAACTGATACTAGGAAACTTCAATATCCCATTAAATGCTTTTTCTTGTTCTGTTTGCCAGGGCCTCAGTTCAACAAAAACATTAAAGTGTTTGAGGTAAGTTAGTCTATTCAATGAAACACACAGTTTCATACTTACCCATATGTCCCATTGACATTAAGCACATACTTAAAGTTAAGCACACAATTAAAGGCTTAGCTGAACTGGAGACTAAGCTCTTTATAAAAGAAGTTAGTTGCAAAGAGAAAATGAGCAAGGGTTCATTTCTACTTAGTTGCGCTTTACAGCTAGATCTGTGTTTAAAAAGAATAGTGTCTAGAAAGAAAAATTTAATCCTGGTTCGTCTCTCAGGAGTCTCTAGACAGAGCCAGCTGCAAAGGAAGACTGATTGGAAAATCAGGATTTTGGGACTAGCACACCAAGGGCCGTCTATTCCAGGCACCCAATTACTGTAGACAGCAATATTGCCTAACCCTTGCTAACTCTTCTTGGGGCCACAAGGATACAGAGCTGAGGATCCCCTCACTGGCTACCTGGGCCAAAAAGAAACCCTTGGGGGCATTTTATAGAAGATTATATTTCTGGAGAAAATGTGGCAATATTGTGAAAGCAGGAAGGTGAAACTAGGTAATATGCACACCTTTAGACTGTGAAACCTTTAACTAACTTTCATCTTGTATGTCTCTTTCACTTCTCAGGGTTCTTACTTAGATTTAGATGTGCTACAGACCATCACCATGCTATGACAGCAAAGTTCATAATTTAGAGCATTAAACTCTAGTTGCCATTCTTGAAAAGTGTTTGAAAGAGATTATAATTTTCCTTTTTTTGAACTGTCAGACACTTTTCCTCTAAATTCCCTAAATCACAGATTGATATCTAAGTGCATGCCTGTGTTATCTTTAGACCTCACACCAGTCTCATAACCATTTATGATTACTGTTATTAATTTTTGTCACATATCACAGTTTCAGTTTCATATCACCTACAAGTTCTCCTCTTTGCAACAAATGGCATTACTTACATATGCTTATCTCATTCAATAAACAAAAGATTCCAAGAGAATCTTTATGCTACAGTTGGATTCAGATAAATAGTCTTTTCAGCACTGCTGTGAGTACAAGTGACATTTTTGAACCAAAACTTAATAGAGAGTGACTAGAATAGCTGACTCCTGATTTTTTTGTGGAGATAAAATGAAACTTCAGTCTTCAGACAGTCCTATCATTGATTTTAGTCTTTTATCTCCCATGAAAACATCCCCCTCAAAAATCATTTAGCTGTGGATTTAGCAAAAACAGAAAGCAGATTTTGTCTGTTCTCAAGCTACCCCAGTAATACAGTTATCTGACTTTATTATGGCATACAGATGCTAGCTGGAGAATAAACCTACTTCTAAGCTCACTTAACCCATTTCTTACCCCAACAGGAAGAAATATATTTAGAATACATCCTTGGCAGGTCACACAGAAAGAACTCAGCGCTGGGAACAAAACAGATGACAAAAAAAATTGCAAATGGAATAATAATAAGTGGGATGAGGTGTCTGCCAGCCCATAGTTGGATATTCTGGATTCCCAGGAGCTTCCTGTGTGTTGTATCCTTGCTGCTGGCCACATAGCACATTGTCCCCTTCCTCCTGCCACCCATCCTCCTCAACTGCCATGTTCACTTGAGCATATCCGGTATTGCTGCATTGAAGCATTTTGATCCCCTGTTTTCCACAGGCTGTGAGGACTCCTGGAACAGCTCCTGGAGCAGGCCAGTGTGTCTGGTCTGTGGGTGATGCCACAAGTGTGTGCTCTGACTGTGCAGCCCTTATCAATCAGCCTTGTCCATGTATGATGCTGGATACCAGAGATGAAATCCTTGGAGTGTGGAGCACGCAGATTTCCCATGCAGTCATCTCAGCCAGGTCATCCTCTCCACCAGGGACATACAGGCCAGAGTACTTTCCAGAAAAGCTGAAGAGTAATGTTGAAAAAGAGTGTGGGAATGCAGAGATCTGAGCAGCACAAGTGGGAGTGCTACAGCAGGGTGATAGGGACAATGCCAGGTAGCCTCTGCTTGCTGCTTCAGCTTGCAGGTCTGCTCCTGAATGGCTCCACCTGCAGAAGTGGAGCTTCAACATGCAGATTTGCAGGTTCCTAGTTTCAGGAATGTAAGGAGAATTGAGTCATTAAATGAATTTATGGATGCTTGGCATGATAATGGGAACAGGAGAAAACTTCTCTCTTGTTCAAGATGAACACAGAAGAGAATGAGGGAGGAAAACAAATGTGCTCATGAATGCAGAGGCCTGAAGTAAGTGCACTGGATGAAGAAGGGAATCTCTTTGCATTGTTTATCTGTGTGTGCTTATATTTGTCTAATAATTGGGTAATTGGGATGTCTTTCCTCATTTAACCGGCAGGTTAAATGAAAGGCAGCAGCTACAGAAAGAATGTGTGCAGAGGCTTGAAGAGGAGGATGAGGAGGGTAGAGGCTGGGTTTGCCAGTGCTCTGTGGAGTAAGGTGAGAAACTGCTGCTCTTTGTTTAAATGTCTCTTCCCACTGTGGAAATTCTTACTGCCATTAAAAATGCAGTAGGGACTGGATTTAATTTCCTAGCTACTGAAGAGGAGAAAATCACAACTCTATTGGAAACAATGGTAATAAGGTGATAGCTCAGGATACTGCTTTCCCATGGTAAGGTCTTGATCCTCAAAGCTGCTGAGTGCTATGGCAGTTTATACAGTAGGAACCATATGGAAACAGATTGGAAGTGGTCAAGTATTCCATTGTCACCACAAATTAGGTGGTACCTTTGAATTATCATTCAGTGTATCCCAGTGTGTACAACTCACTGTTTTCCCAGAGCTGCACCAGTGCCAGCTGGTAGACTTGGCATATTTGCCTGTTAAAGGTGAAACGCTGAAGAAGCCAAATTTTGCTTTCATTTTAATGGAAACTTGATTGCACACCCTGTGCTAATTGTAACACTGTTCTTTTGCTGTCTCCACACAGGCATCTCTTGCAAAGCTCTGCCTGCTGCAGCTCTCCTCACATTGCCCAGCAGCTGGTGCTGGGAACAAAGAGGCTCATTGAGCTCTGCTTGGTGCTCAGCACTGCTCTGGGAGCTGGAGCTGGGGGAACCACAAGATGATTCAGTCTTTGTTGATCCCCCACACGCAAGTGCTCCATGTCCTGTCCTGAGCATGAACCCCAGCCTCAGGGCTGCAGCCCAGATACCCCATATAAAGCACCAGGACAGCTGCTGGTTGTAGCTTTGAGCTGCTACAGCACCATGGGTCCAGGGTACTGCTTTAAATAACCTGTGAATGATCCTCATGTCCCCATGACATATATCCATATTCCTTTCTATCCTCTGTACCTGCAGGGTGTGAGGACAGGAACCAGTGAGAGTTCAGAGCACAGCTCCTCCTTCTCACTTTGCTGGGCACAAGCTGCTTCTGGCTTCCCCCTGCCATTTTGTTTCATTTGGTGCTTTTTCCCCCCCTCTAACCCACCACAAAAGAAGTTACTGAAGAGCTCTTAATCCTGGGGGCAAGGCATCCTGCTCAGTGTGTTGCTGCAGCCTGTGTTTGCCTGGTGCAGGAAAGCCTGAGTGCAGCCCCAGCTGTGTATGGTACATGGCAGATCTCAGAGCTGCACGGTGCTGAGATCATCCTGGAGATGCCAAAGTAACAGGCAGGCAGTGAGGATCTCTGATAGCCAATACATAACACCAGAAGTGACAGAGAAAGACTGTACATAAAAGAAAATAATATGTAAAGTTTAGCGTGGGGTGCTGGTTTTGGTTTGTTGTGGGTTTTTTTTTTTTTGTTGTTGTTGTTGGGTTTTGTTGGTTTTTTTAAAGATAGATATGCAGTTTCCATGGACACCCATTTTTATCTTAATGTATGTTTCCTTTTATTAAATATGCATAACCAGGCTTGCTCAGCATGTGAAGTCTGGTGTTTGATTTTCTTTACATTTTCTCTAGGGAATTACTAATAGGCAAGCAGATTTCTGGAGACATTTAGGACAGTTTTACCTTCCTGCTATCAGATGTTTCAAGCCTTAGGAAGCCAGCCAGATACAGGAAAAGGACAAAGAATACAAAGAAGGCAAACTACTGTATGCAGTGTGAACAGCTCATCTTCCCCTAACACAGCTCATTTTCCTACTGGATGCATCTTTTCTTTCAAGAGGATTTCCCAGTTGAGTCCTCCTCTTGTTTTGCCTTTTTCTTAGCCTTGGTAGCAGCAAAGTTACTGCAGATAAAATCTGACTGGCATGGAAGGTGTTGGCTGTGTGACTTGAGGCTCACTCATGGGGAACAGGTATGTTAAACAAAAAAGCCCCAGTGTCTATGAGGGGAGGAATTGGGAGCTTGTTTTGGTTGATTTTATTTTGGATATATCTTGCTTTAGAAGAAGAACCTCTCAACAGAGATCTGCTTTTTTGAATGGCCTGGGAGGCATGGTAGTGTCTTACCATGTCAAGTGTAATACTTTAGGGAGCCTAAGCAGTGAGTTACACTGAACTTAAACAAAGAGAAAAAGTAATTGTATGGGGGTTGGAGCCTATTTTTGAGTTTTCTTAAATTTTAAGGCAGAACTCTTTCTTTTGGCTTGCAGATGGGACGGGAATGAGAAGGAGTTAGAGATGGCCCTTTCCTAACTGTTTTCTAGTCGGGACACAAGCTCAGAGATCATGGATATGTTACCTTTTTTTAAGAAGCAAAACCAAAAGTAAAAGAAAAAAATACAGCAGCAGATAACTTCTTGAAATTTATTTCTTCTTTGATTTTCAGGAACAAGAACTGGTACCAAATTCAGCAAATATATTCATAACTATTGGTGCCACACTGTTCTGTGTCCGGGTCTCTATCTGGTCATCTGGTTCAGATTCTTATACACTTTTTACATTATTGCAGCCTTCTGGAATCAGGGAACACACATTTCTCTGTCAGGTTTAATGGTGAGAACATTGTCACTGTCTCACTGATGTGCCATTTAGAAGAGAGGTGAAAAATTGAGGATTATTCTATCAACATCACTTTTTCCATTGAAAAAGGAAGAGTATAGGGCAGGCTCCCTACAAATGTCATCACTTATATCTGCTTATAGTGCAGTCTTCCACCTGAAAGCTCTCATGGTGTTTTTATCCATTAGCTCCCTCTTTATCAGGGCCATTTTATATTACCTTGGGCACTTTATTGAGCACCAAACTATGAAAGTTAAGAGGCAGAGCAAAGGACAGGTGGCACAGAGGCTGCTGCAGGAGGTGACTCATTTGGCATTTCATTCTGATCAGATTACTACATTTAATTTGGGCATTGGAATCTGATGTTTTCTGTCACTTCTCATGGCAGACAGGAGGAGAGGTGGAGGGGGAGAAACTTTTGTACAAAACTCTAAAACGCAGCAGGGCACTAAAGATTTGTTGCCATTCTTTGATATTGTTATACACTGGAAAATATCAATTAATTGCTTTCTAACAGAGGCATAGGGTGTCTTGGCTGTGAGGAGGAGGCAGTTTACACCAAGCTTGGTCCATGTTCTTTCTGGCAGTAGAGATCAGGCCTGAAAACACACCTACAGATTGTACAGCTGTCTTCATGAGAGACATGGACAGTGACTGAATTGCATGAGACCCTGAACCCCTCAGTTCTTTCTCTCTCATATAGCAAGTACAGGAACCTGGTGACACTCTGGTCTGAACTGGTGTGCACCCACATGCCCTAAAGTCTTGCTATAAATCAGTTTCTTCGTAACCTGAATGTGAGTCAGGCAGTTCTTCATCAAGGCAGAAATGGATTCTGTGTGGTGAAACCTTGGATTATCCCAGTGCTACTGATGAGAGTGTGAAAAGAACTTGGCTCTGTTTTATGCCTTTATCTATGTCTAGGTAAATACACACACCTGATTCTCACCTGCCTCAGGGAGCTCACTTTATGCATCCTCCCCTCACCTTCCCTCTCCCACCGTCTTGTAAGAGGCAGGGAATCACAATCAGCAATTAACATTGTTGCACTGAAGTGCCTTCCGAAGGGGTTTTTTAGCTGAAGCCTCTCCAGTGATAATGGTTTCCAGCAGGGCTGGTGATAACCTGCTGCCCAAGGATGAAGCTTCCATCAGTGAAGTGCCCGCAGTCTGCAGCTGGTGTGGGCACATTTTGGAGCTCCTTTTCACACCAATCTCCTTTAGCACAGCAGCCTGGGAGCGAGCTGCACTGCTCAAGGCTTACAGACAGGGTAACACGTGTTCCTGTGGCAGACAGGGATCTGCAGCAAAGCTCCTGCTCTAAGATGGGGGGCTGTGCTCCACAGCTGCGAGTGCTGCCTGTGATCAGTCAGCCCTAATGCTGAGCCCTGCAGATTAATGTGATCCTCTTCTGCCATTATATCCCTTCTCCACCAGCCAGTCTATCTCTTGCATCAGTAATGGCCAGCTGCAGAGCCTCAGGGTTTTCTCTAGCTACTTTTAACTGATCTAGAACTTATTTTTCCCATGCTCTGCCCTTTCCTTGATTGGTAAATTCCCTAATGTCTTTAATCAAGCTGTGTTGAGCCTAGCAGCTCTGGCAAGTTTTCTTTTGTTTTAATAAAAGGTGAGTTTGTTCCCCAGGCAGGTTCTGCCAGCTCAATTTCAACTATTGCACATTGGTCTTAAAAAAAATAAAGGGGCCTCCCATCTCAAAACCACAGGCAATACAATATCCCAGGTGAACTCCTGCAACCTGTCCATTCCCCTTCAGAGGAAAAAGGGACTTTTCTCTCCCATTTCACTGAGCTCAGTGTTTTGTTCATTCTTCATTCACAGCTTCAGGCTAATGGACTCAAAGGGTTTGGTTGTGGGGCTGCTGTTCAGCCCTGATCTCAGATAACCACTCTGGCTCTCCAGAAATGTCCTTACTTAATACTACTTAAACCTGCAAAGCCAAAGTTAGGCATTCTTGAGATCTCCCTGCCTCTCAGTTCTCAGCCTCTCACTCTTTTAGCATTTAATAAAAACTGGGAGAAATTCTTCAAGTAAACAGACTTAGGAAAAATTCACCCAAAAGGGAGACCAAAACTTGATATGAGTTTGGTCAGCACAGCTGAGTGGGTTTTGTTGGCAGTATTTTTTTTTTTTATGAGTAATATTTCCACCTTTTCTTGAGCTGTTACCTTTGCAACAGCTGGTTATGGAACTGGAGAACAGGTGAGAGGAATCCCAGATAGCCCACAGGGACTGAGAAGCCATAACCCTGCAGTTTGTCCTGGCATTCCCTCTAGAATATGATGTTCCTTCTGACAAGCCTTTTCAGCTTGGTTTGGGTTGTTTAAGCTTCCAACTAAGATGAGAAAATTCAAAGGTAAAGCTAATTATCGGGAATAGTTCCAAAATTTAGACACTGCAAGTGTGAAAACTGCTATTAAAAGCATCTCTGTAATTCATCTAGCCCTCTATAAATTGAAGTAATAAGTCAAGATGAGTGCAATGTAGAGCTGTTTCAGAAAGAAAAAATCAAAATTGAAATATTGAACCAAACAATTTGAGAAATCATCAAAATCTACAAAATGCAGTAAATTATTTAGTTCCATGCTTTCTGTACAGAGGAAGTGGACCTCAGTAAAAATTAATTAAGTGGGTCTGCATGAAACTGTTGGGTCAAAGGTAACAAAACCATCTACAGCTCTTCTGAGAGTCCTGGCTCAATTTTTTTTTTCTCAGATGGAACCATCAGGAAATTTGACCTGAATTCAGGAATAGCTTCTGGACAAGAGAAAATGCATTTCTTAGTGAGGTTATTGTTAACTGAAAAAAATATGTTTACCCTGTACCACAGCAATATAAATAGCTTTTATCTCCATTACAAACAGACTTATTTTATCTATCAGTGATGTACTTTAAATCTCATATTTCCATTACAAACAGGTTTGTTTTACCGGTGACTTACTTTAAATCTTGTAGCAGAGTTCTGACAACCTTAATTTTCTTTATGGACAGATGCAGAACAAAGAGAAATAGGTGCTGCACGTTCCACATTCACTCTCAGTGAAGCAGCGAGCTCAGCAGGATCTCCTTCCCTTCCAGACTCTGTACATGTCTGAGATATTGGGGAGATGGATGAGGGGGAGATATTGGGGTGATTCCTGAGGCTTTCTAGTCATGGAGGAGGGAGGATTGGAATCAACATGCTGAGCTGGGAATGCAAGCAGTGAGTGGGGCAGAGGGGAGCTCGTGCAGGGCTCCAGCAGCTCTAATGCTCCCTCTGCACGGGCCCCCAGCTGCACAAATGTCATTAGCTTTAGGACTCACTATGCCTGCACAAATAAACCTCCCAGGCCCAGATCAGGAAATTATTGCACTGGTTCTCTGAGCAGAACAAAGCTTAGTGCAGTGATGAAGCTACACACTTAGCATTGAAGACATGAATGTATGAAGTCAATTATAAAAGGGAAGCTCTGTGGTGCGCAAATAATTGGTACAAGCACAGTGGCTTTTCAGTGTGCAATTCAGCCTTGGTGTTCTGCTGCAGCCTTCCAACACAACCAGAGCAAAGTCACTGATTGGAGAGAACAAACACACCCTAAAAAGTAAGGGGGAATGGGCAAAGATGGGAAGTTAGGGGTTAGCAGTGGGATAGATATTAATTAAAATTTTGAAAGCCCCAACTATCAATTTAAATGCTTTGAGATATTTGAAATTCTTTTAAGTACAGCCAGAACTCAGAATCCTCTGAGTCATTAATGACTGTGATGATCATTAGTGCAGGGCACCCAGTGAGTGTTAGAAACAAATAAAGACATTTTATGTTCAGAACTATTTACAATATTAATTGAAATAGAGCAGAGTGCAAACGATGGCCAAATAAAACACAAGAGGGAGGTTGTTAAGTCAGGGTTTTGGTGGTACTCCAGGGCTTCAGTGAGGCTACAGTAAGTGTGCAGGTTGCTGTGGTATGGCTGCATCACTTCTTCAGTGGCTGGAAAGTGGCCCCAGCAGAAAAGACTTGGGGGTGCTGGTCAAGAGCAGCTGAACATGGGCTCAGGTGTGTGCTCAGGAGGCCAAGGAGGCCCATGGCTCCTGCTCTGGATCAGGAGTGGTGTGGCAGCAGGACTAGGGAACTGATTCTTCCCCTGTGCTCGGCACCGCTGAGGCTGCACCTGGAATTCTGTGTCCAGTTCTGGGCCCCTCAATCCAGGAAGGACACTGAGGCGCTAGAGCAAGTCCAGGGAAAGGCACCAAAACTGGGGAAGTATCTAAAGAGTCAGTCATATGAGGATGGCTGAGGGAGCTGGAGGTGTTCACACTGGAGAAAAGGATGCTCAGGGGGGAACTGATCACTCTCTACAACACCCTGAAAGGAGGCTGTGGAAATGTGGGGGTTGGCCTCTTCTCCCAGGCAACCAGAGACAGGATGAGAGAACACAGTCTCAAGCTGCACCAGGGGAGGTTCAGCTGGGACATCAGAAGAATTTCTTCACTGGAGGTGGGGTTAAGCATTGGAATGGGCTGCTCAGGTAGGTGGTACAGTGGTGCAGTCACCATCCATGGACATTTGCAAAAAATAACTGGACGTGGCACTTAGTGCTACGGTTTTGCTGACATGGTGGTGTTCAGCCATGGACTCCATGATCTTGGAGGTCTTTTCCAACTTCAGTGATTGTATGATTCTGTGTTTCTATTATTCTATCCCTTCTCCAAAATGTAGCTTTGTCAGAGGCAGTACCCAAGATTTCTCCTCATAAAATTTCAAGGGTATGAAGTGCAGGAAAAGCCACATAAACCACAATAACACCATGACCTCAAATCTTTGAGCTGGCTGACCTAATTTAATCTCTTAGGCCACAATGAATTCAGGGTATACACACCCTGTCAGAGAACAAGTTCCTTCAAAAGCCTTGTGTGGCTGATTCCCATCAATAACTCTCCTCACCCACCCAGTCCAACACACCCTCCTCATCTCTTCACGTGTCTCTTGAGTGCCTCATTTCCCTCTCATCAGCCACCACATTAAGAGGGCTGCAGATAAGCATCTCCTCTTCAGTGGAGGATGATGACCATGGAGGAGCCCCTGGGTTAGATCCTATCACAGCTGCTTTCTTCTCTTCAGGAGCAGAACCTGGGCAGGCTGTGGAGCTCTGGCAAGGTCTCCTGGCTCATAGGTGGCACAGCAGGATTTGGCCCCCTTTTTATCTTCCTCTGGTGTTTCTACACAGTAAGAAACATTATATTCTCTGAGCTGCCCTGGATCTGTGCAGTTAAGAAGAGGTTACAAACAAAAGTCTTAATTCCCTGTACAGCATGGAAGTAACACTCAACATCCAGTTGCCTGGGAACAAAGTTCTTCCTTAGGGATAATAGACAATGGAGAAGCCAAAAATATGATTAAGAACTATTTGGCAGTATACCATATTTTTACTTTGTCTCAAGCTTTCATCTTATGATTGCCTTGATAGAGGTGTAGAGCACAGAATAAAATGATGGAATGGGAAAGGAACACAGATCATTTTTTTCCAGTTCTATGTCACTGCTTTGCAGAGAGGATGTTCCTGCCAGGGGACATGTTCATCATTTTTCAAGTTTTGTGTCAGTCTTCTAAAGAAGATATCTGTTGATCATGCTCAAATTTATCTAGAGAGTATATCTATCTCAGCAGAGAGAAAAATAATTCATTCTTTAGATCTGCCAGTCAGAGCAAACATCTGTCCTTACAGTGAGGAAAAGATAGGATGCATATCCATATCCTCTTTGACAAGTTATCCCCAAGGAAGGCCTGAGTCTCACTGTTAGCATGTTCTGTGGGAGAAATAGTGGTGTGCAACAGAAACGAGAATCAACCTTCCTAAAGCAAAGATTATTTATCCCCATAATTTCTAATTTACACTCTGCCTTACTGCTGGGAGAATCTTACACCACCTCCAGAAAACCCTCAACCCTTTTTTGTGCTCATTACTGTTCAGGTTTAAAGAAATTGTTTCTCAGTAAAAGGTGCTTCATGAGCTGCATGAGAAGACAGACTGCAAGGAGACACTTTCTGACTTTGAGCCCCAGCCACAGACTTTGGAACTCCCCAATCTTTTCAAGATGTCCAGGACAATAGAGTGTCTCTAAAAAGTAAATCAGAGAGAACAAAGTCTATCATGTCAAGTGGCAAAACACAGGAGCAAAGGAATAGTGGCTTAGGGGAAGGAGAAAATTAAAATGAACTATCATCAGGTTGTCAGGTTTACAGTTTTATGATCTGTACAAGCTTAATAGAGTTTAATAGAGTGGAAATCCATACCTTTCAAGATGTTGTTGGAATGCATACTGCCTGATGAGGTTAATTGAGGAACGCCTGAATTCTGTGAAGTCTTAATAGCACCACTTAAGTGAGTAAAATATGTATTCATTTTTATGTTGACAAAACAATTAAAGCAGTACCTCATGGCTGTACTCATACACTATCTGCTACATATTATCTTATGCAACTTTAGTGTGTTTTCCTTATCCTCCCTGTGTGTTGGTGCTGTCAAACCACCCCTCTTACACTTTTCTGGTCCTTTTGTAACTGGAGACACCATTTTCCTCTCCTTCCCTTCTCTCTCCCTTTGGCTTCTGTTCCTCCCAGTCTCTCACCATAGACTGTGGAGTGTGTTATGTTTTGGAGCCCTAGTTCTGAGGGATAAGTTGTAACACCTGCTCATAAAGCTCTGGAAAGCCCTTTGCCAAAGCTTTTGGGATGTTATATCTATCATTGGTGGCTTTGAAAGTTTACAGCAATTTGAGATAGAGGTATTGATGCAAAACCTTTATTACAGGAGGAAATTTTATACTTGAGGAACATGGGAGGAACTACGGCTATAATATTTTTGGAAGGAAGGAGGAAATTTTCATTATTTTTCTCAGCTGACAGTTTCAGTTTTGACTTGTTTTCTCCTTATTGGGCCAATGCTTCCTTAGGATATACTATAATTCTTAAGGCTCCCTAGCTATGTAGTCATATTTAGTCTTCTGAAAACAAGCAACACATCCTCAAGGGCTCTTAAGTACACTAGTGATAATGTTAACTGAAGCAGCGAGAGATCTTTCCTTTCTTGGCTAAAATATTTCTGCAGGACAGTGCCACAGCCTTGGCTATATTCCACCAGTGTCATCTTCCCTGGCTCACTGTCATGGCTTGCTAGTCTGGAACAAAGCTTTCAGATATGTTGCAAGAAATAAAAAATCTTACAGAGAAAGAGAGTTAATGACCACAGTCAGAACTATTAATACCAAGCAACGCCGAGTTAGAGGAACATGTGGCAGATCTTCACACTGGGCTCCCTTTGTGACTCTTTGATCCTGCCCAGCTGTAGAACAATTCAGAGTAGTAACACCTGCTGTAAAACAGCTCAGCGACTCTGCTAATTGCTTAACTGAGGAAAAACAGCCTTAAACAACAAGAGGGTGACCACGCTGTTTCTGCCTTCAATCACTCAACGAGAGATCAAACACCAAGATCTGCTGTGAAACACAGTGAGAAGGAACAGGAGACCTGGCACTTGTGCTGCACTTGGAGCTTGAGCCTCAGCTAATACCCTTGGGAGAAGAATTTGAACATAAAGGCATTTTGGGTGTTTGGGGGCCATCTTTCCCATGTTTCTATCAGTGCATAGTCTGATGGATGTGTCTGATGGCTGGAAGGAAGCAAGTGTCTGCAAAACCCTAAATGCACATCAGCCAACCCCAGGTTTCTGAGGAAGGAGAGTCAGTGAGGAGCTGTGAAAACAGCTTTTTACAGACAGGACAAAACTTCTGGCCAGGAGATTTCTGGGTAACAATTTCCACCCTACTGTAAGAAGCCTTTAGGCAGAGAGATCTGTAAACATTTTTGTCTGAGAAACAGAGTGGTGCGTGCTGAACTGAACTAGACTGAAAAGTGTAATGGACACCTATCATGGATGTGGATGCTTATTGTCCAAAACACAGGCCATTTTTTATTATGAAATTAAGGTAGGTTTGAACTAATGGAGTGGGATGTTACTATTTGCTATTTGCAGATCTGAGGCAGGCAGCTTTTTGTCACCCTCGTACATTGCAGGTGTTTTCACTGTAAGGATCTGGAGGATGCAAGAAGATGGAGACAAATTTACAAGTCTTACCTAAAATAGTCATGTATTTTAAGCATTCCTTCCAGCGTGAGACAGTGATAAATTAGAAATCTCTGCCCTGGTAAGGCTTGTTAGTAAATCTGATATGCAGTTAGCTGACAACTCTGATGCATGGGGTTTCAAACCTGCTCTTTGGAAACCCTGCCTTCTGCCCACCTCCCACCTCACTGTGAGGAAGTATATCCATCAAATTTTACATGGGATAGCTCATATTGCTATCTGGATGATAGAAGCAACATTTTCTGCATTAGCAACTCTCAACAGATAATGTCTGGAGGATTGAGAGAGGAAGATTAAGTCTGAATAAATATCCTGTGTTATTCATATTTAATCATTTTACTTAGACATTGTCTAATCAGTCAAAGCAACAACTGTTACTGACATATATGTTTCATAAGAATATATACTAAACTAAAGCACTAAGCCTTGTCCCCTTATATTCATGTCGAGCCTGTAAACAGATCTCAGAACAAACTGACTTAGAAATAGAAACTGATGGCTGTAATGAAAGAGCCATGTTACCAAGGAATGGCAAACAGGAAATTTGGACAGATCTACACTGCTGGAGGAATGGGGAAGAAGAAATTGTCCTGTGAGTAGCTTGGTCTGGTAAGGAGATCTTTGTCACCCTATTAGCTTCTGAGTTTGGGACAGATTAAAGGTGTGAAACCTATCTGCCCAGGTATACATGTTTAAATATTCACCCTAGAGTCTTCCTCCCCCCCCCCCCCCCCCCCAAAATACCAATAGGATGGAGGGAAAAGGGAAACAGCAGGGGGAGAGGGGATGGTTTTGGAGAGACTAAAATGTTTCTGCTTTTCCTGGTACAGAACTACAATACTCTGCAAAAAGCTGGGAAGTAGCATTTGAGAGAGAGAGGGAGGAAAGAAACAGCCAAGATGAGCTGAGAGAGGGACAGAGATGATGATTTGAAATTTTCTAGAAGAGACAGAGCAGATATATTGCTGATGTGCTGTAAGTAAAGTGCACCATAACCAGTTTGGTTGAGGTGAGCTGGCATGCGCTTTCACAATGAAATTTGGCTCCTCCATCACAAGAAATATTCTCTGGTTGCTGCCCCATCACTTAACTGCATGGCATTCTCCTTAGGACACAGCAAGCTGTTCTCTACCTTTAGAGACAGTGAGTACGTGTAGCAATGTCTTGAATGTTTTCATTGTAGCAAAGAATAGGAAACCTCTCCACTGCAAGCATTAGCAATGCAATTTCATAACTATCTGTTCAGACAGTGCACAGGAGCTTGAAAAACAGCTTGAGACACTTTATTCCCCCTGGGAAATGCCATCTGAGAATATGTTAATCTGACGAATATGCAAAAGGCTGTCCCCTATTGGTGAACCATGAAGAAAACCACCTCCTTTTTTTCTGAGTTTGTGAGATGTGCTCCTCCCTGCCAAGAGTGGAGCATTCCTTACCCTCTCATCAAACCAGACAGTTGAAGAGTATGGAGACATCGTGCTGCCTCCCTTGACTTGCAATGTGAATTGATATTATCTGTACCACCTTTGACAATGCACTTGAAATTAGTCAGAGGAGAAATGTCTTATTTGATTATATTTGACCATGAACATTGATCAGTTGCATGCAATTCTGACTTCAGATCTGCATGTCCAAAGTCCTTTCTAAAAAGGGCAAAATATTACCCAGAGATACACAGGAGCTTGTATTATCTGCGTCTCTGAAAGATATTCTCAGGGGAAATGAATGTACATCTGGGAAATTAAAAATCATTTGCTATGGAGCTCTCTGTGAGAGATGGACAGAATCAGAAGAGAGATCCTCAAGACATCAATCCTTTGCCAATTCTCTTTTCATTGTAGCTTGTGTTCATATTTTCATATGCTTGTGTTCATTTCTGTTCATCTCTGTCAGTCCTCTGAGGAGACCATGGCAAGACCCACTGTTCCTCAGGAGGCATCTGACTTCTTTATCTTTAGTCTGAAAAACCCATGGAGACTACACAGTTTTCTCTACAGCCTTTTTTTCAGGCTTCCTTTCTGCCACAGGGGAGCTGCTGTGGCCTTGGGTACAATGATGACCTGGCATCCTTAAGGCAGATCAACCAGAGGATTTATCAGGCAGACTCAGAGTCAGGTGAGAGCTGTACACAGTGCTCTGCTTGAGGGCTTTGCTTTCTCTGTGTCTCCTGGGTTGGAATTCCCACCAAGAATGTTGTTAAAAGCTCTCCATGGGCCTTGTTGTTGGTGCAGACCATGGTCACACCCCCAGTGGTGGCCATGTCTGGTCTGTGACTGGACCAGAGCCTCAGGTTCAGCTGCCTCCAGAAGCTCTGGAGCTTTCATGCACTAAAACTTCTCCACAGACTGAAGCAGCACAGAACTGCCCTGCTTTACTGAGCAAAGCACTTCTGTTAAGGAGTACTTTCTGGGATGCTATTCGAAATTTTTCTACCGTTATTACTTGTATCTTAAATAAGTAGAGATCATCACTTGCAGTTCTGGCCCTTCCTCCCCCTCTGTTTCTTGGGCTAGGGTAGATCTCCCAAATTTGATCTATCCCAAGATGCTCAGAGTCTCCAGCACTTTTCACTGATGACAATAATTTAAATTAGGATTTAAAAAAAGCAGAGAAGAGATGTTTATTATTGCATGCAGCAGGATAGTGCTCTGATGTCTGCTCTAGTCTGGAGCCTGTGATAACTTACACAGCTCAGCTGCATGGAGTCTGTGAACTCAAACAGCATACAGGCTGAGGCAACTCCTCTGCTCCTAAAAGACAGTCAGGACTGCCACAGTCCCCACACCCCTCAGAGACTTCAGTGTACTGAGGAAGATTTGCATGTCCTGAGAAGGTTTTTCTTGACTGTCCTTCAGATTCATCATTTCTTTATAAAGGGCAGTAGGCTGTAAAGTGTCTCAAGCTGGTTTTCAATAGGTTGGTTTTTTTGTTTTGGTTTGTTGGGTTTCTTTTTTTTTTTTTTTTTTTTTTGGAACCTGAGAAGGAATTAATATTTCACAAAAGTGACTGGGTGGGTGGAGGGGGGAGCCTGAATACAAAATTCACTTGTTGATTGGGATTCTGGGGTGGGAGTAAAGGAAGAAAGCATTGCAGGGAGTGTTTTCAAGCTTTTAAGGACACATTTTTCCAAGTGTTGTTCTTAAGCATAAGACTTTTAATAATAAGAGCACAGTAGGGTAATACAAATGACACAAAAGGCACTCTCATTGCAAAGCTGAACAGTTTGTGGTTTAGTAGATTTTATGATAAAAGAGACAAAAAGAATAAAAGTGGTTTTATTTCATTCTCAAAAGCTACCAGCCTGGTAACATCTTTTGCTAATAATAAGAATTCAGCCTCCCCCCACCCCCCAGATATGTTCTTACCCAATTAAAGTCCTCCTGCAGATCGGTAGGCCTATTGACAACTTGTTCCATGTCACTAAACTTGGTTTGCTGCCCTGTTACAGAAATTACAATGCAGTGCTTCTTAAATGGTCTTAGTGTTTATAAGTGGCAGAGGAGAGGGCGTTTTGCAGACCCTCAGCCTCCCACCTGGGATCTTCATTCTATCCTTCATCTTTATCTTTGTTTTCCCTTCCATCTTGCTTGTCAGCAGCAGGGCTTAGCTACCAACAGGAAGAGATTCAGTTTTCATTTGTATTGTAGCAAAATAACTGCTGTTGTTGTTTGCCTTTTATCCTTTTTGCCAATTTGCCCTAGGCAGGCTGGAGGTGAGGAGCTCTGAAGTGTGCAAATTTTCCACAAAGAGCCACAGAAAGAGGTTGGTGTCTGTGAGCACCTGGAGAGGGGAGTGAAACTGGGAAACAGGAACCAGCATCCCTTAACATGAGATGGGCCTGTGAAATCTGGATGGAGAGAAGGAAATCCTTCTCTGTGCAGAACACTAGGAGCCTGATGCTAGTCCAAATAATGAAATCCTCTCAAAATAGACCTGCAGATAAGCTGTGCAAGCAGTGTTAATGTCAGCTATCATTTCAGCTGCAGCCCACAGCTGGTGCAGGCTCCTTGTAAATCTGAGTGCACTGGGGAAAGAGAGGCAGTGTCCCCCCATCAGCAGTTCAGTCACCTTCTCATACAAGAGTTTGGAATCCAGATGACTGACTTCAAGCCTTTTTTGACAGAAACAGTAGGAGCAGAGGCTGCCACAAGTTCAAAAAGCTGCACAGTTTAGTTGTGTTGACAACTAAAGCATGGCAAAATCTAAGGATGAAACCACAAGGCTTTAAGTGGAATATATGACCTTAATCCCACTGGAGGGCTTTGTAGTAATTTCCCCTCTCACAGACCATGTGAAAGGCTTGGGTGGGTATCTGGTACAGTTTCTGTGAGTGACTCAGGTACAGAGCTTCCACTTAAATTAGGGGAGACGCCTCAAACAACCATTTAGGAACTCTGTCATGATGTATTTTTGATATATAAAAGAGAAATTATAAAACTTCCAGGTTTTTTTCCCTGTTTAGATCTATATGTTCCTTTCTGAATGAGCTTTTTCCAGTGCAAGGAGATCCCATCTTTTGGCACCAGAGTAGTTTTAGGCACAGCTCTGCTCTCTGGACAGAAAGGCCAAAGGAGTCTGTAGTCCTTGAGTCACCAGGATCCACCAGAGCACTGGCAGCAGGACACTTTCTGTCTGCCCAGCTGTTGGATCCATTCCTGATCACACATCTGGTACAATGGCCCTGGGTGGATCGCCCATGGCTCTGTAAAAACTCATGCAGGAAGGAAGGAGCTGTACCTTGCTGCATGGCTCTAGGCCAACCCACTCTGCAGCACCAGACAAAATGCCTGAAACTGTGTTACCTCAGTCTGTTTTTTCATTTCTCTGATTAAAAGCAAACTTTTGTCTCTGCTGGTTGCATTTATTATCACTAGTTCAGTGGCTAGTGCATATACAGCTGGTTTTAGCCTCCATTTAAAATGCAGAGAGTTTAAGCATTATGTGTAGAATACAGCAGGATAAATAAAGACATACTTGAGCAAACATACATTTAGTAATTTATTTTTCTACCAGCAGTTTTAGAGAGCTGTGGGGTTTGTGATTTTTTTTTTTTTTTTTTTTTAATCTAATCCATTCAGTCAGCGGTCTCAAGAGTAAAAGCTTCTGCCTCAGCTTGGGGTTGATGCTTGGTCGAGCCTTAAAGCTTCATGGTTTTTTGACACTGCACTAAGTCTGAAGCTTTGATGTCTGAGGCTGCCGCCTGCACAGCATAAATCATATTTTAAAGTTTATTGGTACAAAGGGTGCCTTTCCTCAGACATACACATGTGCATCCACACACAGCATCTCTCTATTTTTTTAGATACCTACAAGTTTCTGTAGGATTAGAGGATTCTTTCAGTTACTATTCCCACATGGATGTTGCCATCTTTAATTGAAAGCCCGCAGCATTTGTGGGGTAAGGTAATGCATGCTTGTGCTTGGCAGTGCTGATTGAGGGTCAAAAGAGAAATGAAAATGCTTTTCTCATCCCATTACTGTAGCTGCTGTACCTGGTTCTCTTTAGCTGTGTGTAAAAGCTGTTGCTGAGGCCAGTGGGATTAAGTAAAGGCCAGACCTGATGTACAGAGACCAATGGTGACTTTTGGTGTGTGGATACAAACCAGGCCATCTTTCATGGGTCTCCAAGGAGCTTGTTTTTCACTGGCACAATGGCTGTGCAGGTCCTTTGACTGCTGTTTACTGCTCCCCATTTTGACTGGGCCTGAGGAGATGTGTGAGCCACCTTTCTGAAGTGTAGAGTGCCACTGGCTTTGGAAGTTCGAGTCTGTCTTTCACAGGCTGGTGGAGCACACCAGGGCATGGGATTAGCAGGATGAGCAGTTTCAGTGTCTGAGTTGTAGCTGTTCAAAGCTTTCTCCAGTGTACAGATGACTGCTGGCAGGAAGGAGATGTGGCTCCCTATGGGAAGGGCAAGACACTGACTAAGCACTCATTCTTCTGTTTCAGTCATTCCCTGTTCCCAAATGTACAAAGGAGTACAGAGTAGTTTGCACGTGTGCCTTTGTGCCAGATGTAAACTTTCTAATGAGCTAAAGCCAGTGGCAATGGTGACTGCCTTTGTATAACTCCTGCTTTCTACCCATATATGTGAGCACACCAAGAGGTTGTGCAGGCTAAAACCTGTGCTGAATTTATTTACACAAAGTTGTAAGTCAAAGAGCAGCACCCAACAAAATTCAGCACACTGAGTACTGAGGGTGACATATGTTGTTATTCAGTTCAATGTTTTTGGAGGAGACATTAGAGGAATGGTAGCATCAGGGAGAGAAAATACAGAAGAAGGCTGGAAGTGTGAGTTTCTTGTGACAGAACAGTTCAAGTCACAGCAACTTGTTTCAGAGCCCAAGAGCCCTCAGAAGCACAAGGCCAGGACTCTGAAGAAGTCACTGAGCAAAGCTCCATTTGCAGCAGAAGTAAAAAGACTCTTAGTGTGATAAACAAAATTAAATCTAATCCAACATCACCAGCAGTTATGAAGGATAATGTGGAAAATCTGCTGTTCTGGCTGCTTGTGGTGTGGCATTTCATGCAAAACTAAGGAATGTAATACCTGTCAGTAGGACTTTAACTTTTAGATCCCATCAGTGCTTAAAAAAAATCCTCACTGTTCCCCTCAACAATTGCAGTTATCACTGCCAATGTCACCTGGAATCTTTTGCACTTACAGGGAATGGCTAGAAGTTCCCAGGGCAAGAAATAGAGCAGAGGGTCTTTCTTCTCCTGTTATTTTCAACAAAACTCTTTATCAGTCATTCTTTAAAGAGCTGAGATACTCTCTCACACCTACTGTCTGCAGTTATCACCTAGAGTAAAAAGCCAAGTATTCAGGCTTTTTCTCTTTTTCTTCTGAGTAGCTGCAGAGAGCTCAGGGAGAGGTATATTGAAATACATTAGTAGCACAGAAAACCTTCTCCACCTACTCTATCATCTCGGTATTTTTCCTCCAGCTTCTATTTATCATCTATGTATAGATTCCCTGAATGAACAAAATTCTTCAAGAATTCATGATTCAGGCTGTAGGGCCAGGAGGTAACTGGGGGGAAGGAAAGAAATGGCAGGTAAAACGTAATTAATTGTCCGTGCACTGCTTTCCCTCAGCCATCTGTACAGCTCTTTCCTTTGGAAGTGGAAGTGCCTTGGTATAAAGGTCAAGGTATTAGTGAGCTGGGCAGGATTCAGACAACCTTTTTTCAATTTCTGCTATTGACTCCCTGTATGACCTGAGGTAGGTCCCTCATTCCTCTCTGTCTTAGATCTCTATCCACAAAATAAGGGTAAATGTATTTCTTTTCCTTTTCCTAGTCTGTTTGTCAGCTTTTAAGCCTTGGCTTTAGGTGTGGATGCAAACACACCCACACCTATGGCTCTCAAAGCATAATGACAGGAATGCAAATATGTAAGACAGTACCTGAGCTTCAAAATCAGCACAGTATATCTGAACTCTGTTACTGATTGTTTTTCCTATTTGTATCCTTCTTCATCCATTAAAAACTGTGATTTTAGAACAGCAAAGTAGCTATGAGACCATTAGTATTGAGCAGGAATTTGTGATAATCTTAAACAACTTTCATACCACTGAAGATGGGAAGAAACTTCCCAGCAGCATATTCACTTGCAACTGCAGCTTTGGGTAAGGAGTTTCTTTAGGGAAGTCCTGCTGGCCAGTGTTTACAACAAGGCTCAGGACCACAGGGATCACAGGCTGATCTGGCATTGCAGTCCCTGTCATCCTCAAAGGTACTGTAAGAAAATGTAGCAGAAAAGGGTATGCTATTTAAATTCACAGCAGTAACAGCAGTAAAATGTCTAAATGTCCCCATGAACCAGCTTCTTAATATCCTGTCAATGCCACTTCTCTCACACCCCTGCTGTAACCGAGAGGAGCACTCAGAGAAACACGGATTTCCACAGCAAAGCTGGCCAAAGATGTGTTTTCCCCTGGCCAAATCCCACCTCCTTCTTGCAGTTCATCACCCCTCAGCTGTGTTGATACAACAGTTTATCATGAACATTATTTTTGGAGGGTTCATTTCAGGAATCCAGGCTAGGGCTCAGCCCCACAGTCTTGGCAGCACAAGTGAGGCGTGTCAGATGCTGGGATGGGATGGGCTGGGGTGGGATGGGATGGGATGGGATGGGATGGGATGGGATGGGATGGGATGGGATGGGACATGCAGCTGGGAGCAGGGCCTGGCGAGGCTGGGCTTGTTGCTGTGCCAGGGTGCAGTGCAGTGACCCAGGTCTCACTGCCTGCAGCCTGGTGTCCTGTTCACTGCTTGGGAATGAGTGTGTGTGCTTCCCTAAGGAGCTGGGTGCATAGTGAATTCCTGAGGTGATTCATGGCACAGCATTCCTTGGGATAATGTGCTAATTCAAACATTCATCTCACAGTATGTAGGAGTTGGAGTCAATGCTGAAAAATATAAAACTTGGGACACACTGTGATAATGGGGGCATTTAACACAGACCATTGAGAAATCATAGTCAGGGGAATCAAACAAGAAAAACTATATGAGGTGACTTTTCCTGAGTTTTTATTTTCCTTTTGTTCTTCTTTATGGGGTGAATGAATGGGGATGGTGGCTCAATTTCTGGCTTATAAGATATAATTTTAACAGTGATCTTACTAAAACATTGTTGAACCTCATTTTGCCCAAGTTACCAAAAACAACTTCAATTTGCATGCTTGTGCAGAAGCTTATGTTAGATAGAAGAAGGACATTTATGGTCTCCAGATGGCAGCTGTTTTGATGTATCAAGGTCACATCTTTTCAGATCCTTTTTTTTTTTTTTTTTTTTTTTTTTTTTTTTTTTTTTTTTTTTTTTTTTTTTTGTATCCATAGACAAACTAGCAGAGATTTGGGGCTGCTTGGAATCAGAATGAATGAGTAATGAATAATGGAACCTCAGTTACCACACAGGAAAAGTAGTCTGTGAGCTACTAAGGATACATCTGTTGATCAACAGATTGGCCAATGACAGTAAGCACTTTTTTAATCAGGAAAAAAAAGGCATACTTGGGGATACATGCTATGAAAATTACCATCAGAGGGAAGAAGGAAGTAACTTCACAAGGAGAATACTGATAAATTTATTCTTCCCAACAAAAATTGTGGAGATAAGCCCATTAACAACCTTCGGTTTCTGCTTCTCTTTGTACTAATTTTCTCTTTCTTAGCTGAAAATTTAGGAAAACATTTAATCTCTTACAAATTATGTAGAATTTTATGCCTATTTGTCTAGTTCCTTTCATTAAGGTAGAAAGAACGTTTTGTCAGTTACATCATTAATCCTGGGCTTCTAGGTTTGATTTGACTATTGTGAATAGAGTGACTTCCAGAATCTATTTGAAAACGTATGTATCCATGCTCTTTTTGAGCAGAAAAATTGCTCAGCTTTCTGACAAATGGTGTGCATAACATCCAGCTTCAATCTCACAGGTGGAACATGGGGACTTAAAGTGACAGAATCAAAGCCCAGGAGAAAAGAGCAGAGCAAGGCTGGATTCTCTGAACCGACTAATGATAAGAGGGGCCTAGAAGAAGAGCTGGATTTCAGCTAGCTTTGAATGTCTAACCTCTGAAGATTTAGAAGCATTTAAGATGTCTCAAACCTGAGCCAAAATTACCTTCAGTCTGAAGTTTGCTCATTGACTGCTCTCTTCTCTTTGGGCTGGTGACTTCATTTGTCCCACAGGTCCTTTAACAATGCATTTCCCTGTCGTGCCTGTGGTCCTTTCATCTCGCCTCATTTCCTGAGAGTGCTAAACTACTTGGAATTCCTTTCTTTTTCCTAATTTGAGAGTTCAAAGTATGGATTTGTAGCAAATTATTCCTGATGAGTGGTTTCATTAAAAGAACAGAAGGGAAATTGTTCTAAAAACTTTCTATGTTGAAAAGTGGAATGAAGTACAGCCTCACACAACATTGAAAACTTCCCAGAACTGTAATGCATTGTTTTCTGTAGAGTCAAGTGGATAGTTTGGACATGCTGCTACACCTCTTCTTTGCTGAAATTAAGATGAGCTCCACTACTAAGCACAGTGCCCCTCCCTGTTCACAGTGGTGATTTTCCAGTGTGGTAATAACAGTTCACTACAAATGCGACAATTTCTCCACAAAGATCATAGACAAAGAGCCAGAATTTTAGTGCCTCTCCAGACTAAGAGATTCATTAAGATTTTATTTTTACAAGAAAAGGCAATGTTTTCATGCATTTTAGTTGCTGAGCATCCAGTAGAGTTTCTTCCAAGATCACTGGGAAATTGTAGCTGTACACCAAGCAACAAACACAGTGGGACTTCTTCAGCCTGTGATGCCAACAGCCACTGTCTTGAAGAAAGACGTAGTCTTGGGAAGATTTTTAAATTATTATTTAGATACGGTAAGATTAGTTCTACTGTATCAAGAAGGTAAGATTAACTGGGAGATGCTGGGGTGTATAAGGCTTAGAAGAAAGGAGAGAACCTATCTGTCACTGGGTCAGACTCTCAGAGGGATGTTAAGAATGGATTTTCATGAGTTAACCTTTTATCTTGTCCTTTTCAAAATGCTGTCATGTAACATGAGTTATGTGCTACCAGATAATTTTCCTAAAGTGGTTGCAGTGCACACCAAAGACAGTTGTGCTCTTTGTCTGGACTATCATTTTAGAATACACTTTAGCTACATCCTCTGTAGGATATAGCCACTCTGGGAATCTTTTAGAGACACAATTCACAGCAGACAAACCATCTCTTATGTGTAGTCATGCAAAGTGAAATAAAACAAGGTAAGACTGAAGGCGTCAGTCGACTTTAAATGTATCCAAATTCTTTCTCCCAGGAGAAGGCAAAAGGCAGTGGTTCTCATCTTGCTGTGGCTTGTACAACACTTACAACGCTGATTACCACTTGTTCACGTTCTGCCTGATTTCAGTGGAAATTCCATGGGGCTTCTGGGAATTCTGAAACGCTGAGATGAGGAATTCATGGAAAGTTACCCACTACAAGGAAAAGACAACCAGCTCAGGCGGCGTTGCTTCAGCACAGAAACACAACCTGGCCCAGCCTGGCTTTGGCTATAGCCTTGGGGTTTGTACTCCTCTGAAGGGTACAGGATGAATTCAGACCCTTTGGAGCCAGCAGGGCCTGATCTCTGGGTTTCTCACATTTTGCAGATGTCTTCAAGAAATGGAAAGCAGTCAATGGAGGCAGCACAAGCCCAGAGCTCCAGCCCAGCACTGTTTTCCATCAAGAACCTGGGCAGAGCTGGAGCTGAATTCAGAGTTTGCCCATCTGACCCTGGAGAGTGATACACTTTAGGCTGGAGACAGGCGCCCTCCTGCTCCACCCAGGGAGATTTTCCAGCATGCAGAAGTGCTTAATGAGCTCTGGAGCCCAGGATGAAGGTGCTCACTGAATTAAATCATCTTTGGGACTACGCAGTGTGGAGAGTAAATACTGTACATCACCATCTGAGAGGCTGGCTCCTAACTTCAATTTAATCCCTATTTAGACTGCTTGAATCTTTATGTTCTCATCCATAAAATGGATTTAACAGCATTTTCCTGCCTTTCAAGGCAGCTGGGTAAGCACACAAAGATATGTGCCTTAGCACTAATGAGCTCTTATGAGTACTGTAAATGAGAATCATCTAGATTAAAATGATACAGGGGCTCTTCTTTATTTTGCTGAAAATAACTCAATCTCTGAGGTCACTTATGAGGGTTTTTTTCCAGTGGAAACCTTTATATTTTGTGTAGGAAAGAATGCGGCCAGAATCCATCAAATGTAAAGGTGCATGTATAAATATGCATAGAGCAGTCCAATATTTTCACCCTGGGGAACTACCATATAAAATATTTTATTATATTTTATTTTGTTTTATTTTATTTTTTTTTCACAGCAAGAATTGCCTAGTAGAGTCACTAGGGAGAGACCTGATGCCTCAGAGTGCTGTCTTTGGGCTTTGGGTTTTGAAAGTGATGGAATAATTCCACAGAAAAGGTTGAATGAGAACAGAAAAAACAATAATCCATGTTTTGTACACAAATTATTTAATCCAAAGCTACCAATTATTACACTATGATACGTGCTTGTAGACTTTGACTGGTACGAAACATGGCCACATCTACTTTTTGGACAGAATATATTTGTTGTACAAAAGAAGGGGCAAGCATGAGCTTGAGATAAGAGCAGGGGTTCAGAGGAGCCATTCCCCTCACACCTGCTTTGGGTTTTGCCCTTTACTCGTGTGTATCCCTTGCCATGCTTTTGCCTGGAACTTGTGCCTGGTTAAAGGAATAAATTCCTCATTTGTAGGAGGATCAGAAAGCCCTAACTCCAAGAAAGAGAATAGTATCATGGTGTAAAACGACTTATTGTTACTTAGGCTTAAATCCAAAGGACTTCATTGCTTGAAATCAGAAAATGAACAGAGTACTCTCTTCTCTTGAGTTGGTTTTTGGTTTGGTTTCTATTTGTTTTGTTTTGGGTTTTGCTTGTTTCTTCCTTAGTCATTTGAAATTTTTTGGAGCATCCTCTGCTATTATCACAAAACCAGCTGCGGGGCTGAAACATGAGATGTGCAAGGCAAAATGAACAGAGATTGTCATCCTTCCTGGTTTGTCTCTTCCTATAGGATTTCTGAGGTTCCCTTGCAGAGGTACCAGTGAGTATGATTATGTCTGGATGCTTAGCACCAATTTCCAAGCTGAAGGCTATGATTTGATTGTATATTATTTATAATGTTCCTGCTAGGCCTAATGCTTGCTTCAGGAGAGATCACTGTTGAATATTTGAGCTGAACCTGTATCATTCCACTTAACAACCCACTTTATCAGCACACTGTCCACAGCAATTCTGATCACACTTCCAGTATTGTAACTCTTCCATGACTTTATCAGAAGACAGGTCCTCCTTGTTGGTAAATACCTTCCTATACCTTGGACTGTGTGCACCACCTGGCAAGAGGGTGAAGGTTTCCTGCATGCAGTTCAATGTTATTTCACCTCCAGCATTTCACTCTGAAAACTTTGGACTATTCTCCGTTTTCCAAGTCAGCAATTGGATCATATTTATTTAGAGCTGGCTGTGCAAATGTATTGATTTGTAGTCTGTTATTGTTTTGTGCCTTGTATTTACGTGGCTCTAATGGACTGAAAGTGTTTCAAAACTGAAGGGGATTAAAATATAGAGCTTTTTCTCTGTGTAAGTCTAGGGAATATTATAACTTGAAATCTGTTCTAAAATGTGATTTTACAGCATTTATATACTGTTATTTTAAAGCTAGAGATACTGTGCCATCCAGTAATTGAGTACAAAGCCATGAAAATAGCAGAAAGAAACAAAGGTACAGAGGGGAAACAATGAAGCTGGCAACACAAACCCTTGTCAAATGTGAGGAATGAGCTTTGAAACAAGCTCTGACTTCGCCTCAGCACCACTTGCTTGGTTGGATAATCTCACCCCCAGCCAGATGTCACCATATGGCCAGTGACAACTTTCAATTAAAGGCCCATGGTATTTATCATCTCCTTTTACATATGGATAAAAAGCAGTCCTGTGACCTGCCCATTGCACCCAAAGGGTTTGTGCTCCTTCTTTAAAAGATGTGTGTGTCAAGACTCACCCCTATCCTTGGTGCTACAAGTTTCCAAGCCCAGTTTTAGTGTTTTGAACCTTTGTCCAGCCACTACCAGCTCTGAAAACTGGATGGAGCCTGCATCTCCAGCAGTTCCTGGCGACTGAAGGTGGGTTTTGGAGAAGCTTAGAGCTCAACTCCTGACAGAGCTGAAAATGTGACTGTGCAGTAGATTTGAGCCTCACAGCTGCTTTGGCTGCCCACATCTGCAAGGGTCACTTTCAGAGCATGGCCACACAAATGTGAATGTTGTGTCATGCATCTCAAGTACAGAGCAAGGAACCCACTGCACTGTGACAGCACCAGACACTCTTACCAGGGAGTCCTGGCACCCTTCACAGATGAGGGACAGATGTCAATGATCCAATCAGCTGCTCATCCTTGAGACTGGGCAATGATTGTCCAACAAATTGGATTATAGGAGTTACTATGTGTTTTAAGCTAACTTTTGTGCATGGCTGGGCTTTCCCAGTAATCCTATGCAGTATCCAAGGCACCGTTCAGAGGCTTCTTGCAAATCCCTGTGAAGCAATTACTGTCCTTTCTCCATGTTCAGGAATTGTCAGTTTCAGGTGCAATTAAAGTAAAATTGCTTTCAGTAGGTACTTGGCTATGATGACTTTTGCTGGTCATAATTCTCTCTACACTATGTTGTTTCTTCAGATAAAAATTATATTCCTCTTGTGCCCTGGAATCTCAAGCTCATTTTTGACCCAAAGTATCCTCAGAGAGTTGTAAAACTAAGATGTTATAACTGCACATTACCTAGTAATGAACGTTGTGAGGGTCAGGCCAGGAAGATGAAGACAAGAGGTATGAATTAATGTTTTAATAATCCTCCTCAGATCAGTACAAGTCATACAGGAAAGCATCCCAGTAACTGCTGGTGAGCAATGCAGCTGCTCCGGTGTGGTCTGATATTGCTGTGTAACTCTCCAAGGAGGTGGTGCTCAGTGTCTGCAGAGACAGATGGACACTCAGCCACCAACAGAGTTTTGACCTTGTCCCAGCATGGTGGTGCAACTGTGTGCTTTGGACAGAATTGCTGTTTACTGTGCCACAGCTTTTGCTGGAGGCACACGAAGCTCATTAATTTATTTTTACTTCTATTTATTCCTAGGTTATGCAAGACATCCTTTTTTTCTGATCCAGGGCATCCACCATTTTTGTAATGGCAAGCAAAGGCCAGCTCCATTTCACTCTAATGCAAGATTTGAATTGAAACACAGCTGTGAATCATGCTACTTGGCTCTACAGGGCCAGGACAGGAAGCCTGTGGAAGCAGCATCTCTCCCAGGGCTGTGCTGGTGTTCCTTCTCCAGTACAGGAGCCAACCAATATGAGACATTTTGCAGACCTGCACAATGCCAGCCTTCCCACACATCCATGTGTGCTGCCTCTCGAGATCTGCTGGGATTCTCCCATGGTCGAAATAACCAGAGCAGTGTCTTGTTCTTGCATTTTAGAATACAAAGAGTCTCCAACAACGGTGAAAAGAGTGTATTTTAACATCTCAAAGCACAAACCCCAAGCACTACTGAACTGTATCCTAGAGAAATAGGTTTAATAGCTTAAGAGGCTGTCTTCTGGCACTGTGCAAGGTGTTGGACTTGCCTGAATCATTCCTTGAACACAGCTTTTCTCTGGGAAAAACACCTTGTCTGGTTTTAAAGATTTTGTTCAATGGTGGAGAACACAGTACAAATCTTGTTTACTTGTTCCTATGTTTACTTGCATTCTCTGTTTAAAAAAACGACACTTTTCTATGCTGAACTGGTCTAGATTTAACAGCCAGCAACCCTTGTTAAAGCTTTGTCTATGGATGGAAAACTTTCTGGTTTTTTCTAATTTTCTGTTCCTTGTTAGGTGCCCACAGTCAGTGTTCATGACCGTACACAGTGAGTTTGTGATGAGATTGCACTGTTAGGGATGTACTATTAGCCATGCTTTTCACAGACACTTAGCATCACCCTTTTGGCTCTTCTTGGAACCATCTCCAATTTTTCAGCACCAGTTTGATAAGATTTACTGAAAAAGGACAGCACAGACCCAGATGGCTTCCCAGCCAGTGCATTCAAAAGCAGCAACACTTCCATGTGTGTTACTATAAATACAGCAACAAACACTTAAAAATATTTAATCTTATATTTTTAAGCACCTGACTGCTGTGAGATGGGTGCAATGCCACAGAAGTAGTGCTCAGAAAAGCTGAGTTGACCCTACTCCTACATTGGTTGGCCTAGAAAATACAGTTCAGTACAAAAAGGAGTACATTTGCAGTGACTGTACCAGATACAGCTTTCTGAGAGATCAGTAAATGAAAAAATTGGGAACAGGGGGAAGTTAGTAGAGAAACTGTTACCACTGCAACCTCCTTTGTTTTCTTTAATATACCCTCCTGATGTGTTCTGTGTTCAGAGCTACCTTCCAGTTCGTCAGTCACCATTATCCAGCTCCTGGTTGTTGGGTGTTTCAAAAAGTCAGCTAACCAATAAAAACCTGAGCCAAGCTCCCAACGAGCATCTGGCTGTGGTTGTTTGGATGTGTCTGTGAGTAATGCCAAGCTACAGCAAAGCCCAGCCAGTATTCAGACATCAGTTTTTGGAAATGGGATTTGTTGTGTTATTTATCTTCTGTATTAACGGAGAGGGCCTGGCTTTTGTTTTTTAACCTTGCTGTTTCAATGCCAGAACAGTAGAAATATATCCCAAGTTAAAACAATAGCTCTTAAAAGATGTGATATTTTCTTTCATCCCCTGTTTAGTAAGCAGCCTTGGCAGTGTCATTTCATATAAAGAACTGCAAAGTCACAAGGTCCAGAAATACAATAATTCCAGGAATGACAAAAAAAATGACCTGCTTTGTCTTTTTATTGACTATAACTGTGGTGAAAAAGGCCATTCTGCATCCTCAGCCGTAACTAGTTAATTACTTTCTGTTGTTTTTTGTAGATGTTTCTAACCAACATTAAGTAAAATGTACATTGTGGAACAAACCATCCATACAGTATATGCCATAATTACTGTTTAGCAATTTCACACTAGCAAAAATTTATTAAAACTTCACGACTCATTAATAGTAAGTGATCATAATCGCTTAATAGAAAAGGAAACTCAGCTAATGATAGAAGTGCTGATTAATGTTTTTGACCTTTAGACAGGAAGTCAAGTGAAATTAATGTCATTGGGTGTTGAAAGTTAAGTTATTGTCAAGTGTAGATAGCCTCTAATCAAAAGAGAAACCCCACAACTTCACAAATTTTCTGTTCTTCATGAGAAAACTATTGCTTTTCTGTACTCCATGGCATTTTTAAAAATCTCACTGCCACATTTCAAGTAACGAGATTGACCCATTTATTACAAAAGTCAGTTAAAGAAAGGGAATATTAATTAATTAATTAATTAATTAATTAATAGTCAATTCAGGAGGAGCTCTTACAGAAATACTTAGCATGCTGGCCATAAGCAAGCAGCATTTTATGCAGCTATTAAGCTCTTTTGGTTTTTGGTCAACAGCATGCTTTTTATGAGCCCAGGTTAACTCTTTTTGAAGAGAATAACAGCCCAGCTGACCAGTCAGTTGCCTCATCACACATCAGATGCTTGGGCACCACTGGAGCTGACAGCATGACTGTCCTTGCAGCCAGCTGTGGGCCTGGCAAGCATCAGCCTCAGCTTTGCATCTGGCTGCTTCTGATGCCCACTGGGGCTGGTGCAAGTGGTGGCATTTGGGGAGCAGCAGGCACTGGACTGCTCCAGGAGGCCTTGTGGCCAAACTCAGGCCAGATGAATGTGGCAGTGGAGCATCTGTGCAAGGGTCCCAGCCCCTGAGGTAACTCAGGTACTGGGCTGTAAATGGAAATTACTTCCACTTCAGCTGTGGATATTTTTCAAGTGTGCTCTTTTTTCATCTTTTTGAAATGAGATATTACTTTAAAGCAGGATCCCCAGGACTTATTTGTTCTTTATTATGCCACAGCCCTGCATGTAGCATTTCAAGATGAAGGGGACAGAGCCTCTCACACATTGGCCTAACCCTGTCCCACTGAGGGTTGAATGGAGATGCCTCAGCCTTACAGCTGAGAAGGAAAACTTCTTTCTAGATGCTAACTCAAGTTGTGAGCACAAAACTCAGTTTGATTAACCTTCTCTGTATTATTCAACAGCTCCCATGATGGGCAGAGAGGAAGGGACAGTTTCTTCCAAGTATGAGCAGAAACCTGGCTATATGTTAGTGAGCTTTATGTTCATTTGACATCAAAGTCACAGAAGGAAGGACAATCCCTTTCTAATAATGTCACTCAATATTTAGCCTACCTACATTTGTTTTAATAATAAAGCCCTCAGGCAGTGAGTTATGTGCAGCCATTGATCTGCTCAATACAGCACTGAAGTATTGACAAATACTGTTTTGGAGACAAATACAAGCTAAACTGTATTTATATCCACCAGATTCTGACCTCTGACAAACAAGAAAATGGAACTGCACAGCCAGGTTAATGCTAGCTTTGAGCCTCTCTAAACCAGAATGAAGCCAGCAGTGGATTGGTAAATGCAGATTTATTTTTATATTTTTTGTTTTTATAATTTCTATCTGTCTGTGTACTTCGTGGGAGACTTTCCAACTGCTTATCTTGAAGATTTTTGTGTTAACATCTCTTTTGAAAGCAAGAGGGATGTGGCACACTTGCAAACCTGGAGATAAATACCATCTGTTTAGTGAAACTCCCTGAGAATATTGGTGGAATGTTGTTCTTTTTAAAAAACATATATACAAGAGCAATTCAGAAACCTGAATTGTAGGTCTGTCCAAAGCAATTGGCTACAAGACTTTATTTTATAATGCTACAAAACATAAATGTATTTTTTATTAAAGACTCTGTAAACCATGCTTTCTACCTCACAGCAAAAGATTTCCTAGCATCTTCTCTGAGGGAAAAAATAGGCAACAACAACCAATCCAAAAAGCTTTCTGCACAATTAGTATGGAGCAGCATTTCTCAGCCCCTATTTTTGCTTTTTCCTCTCTATTGCTCTGCAGTTTTCTGTAATTAATACAGATAAAAAAAAATTGGCAATGGAGAGTTAAGGGGTGTCTTTTGTATTCAGAGCCAAAAAAGACATGCCTCTCACCAAAACAACAGAGTTTATTGTTACCAAAAAATTGTTTCAAGAAATCATACTTCTGTCTCTGAACACAAACCAGAACTCAGCATGAAGCAGACAGTAACAGAGACAGGGTTTTTTGCCAAGGCACAGAAGCAGTGCAAGTGTCAGGGCAGGCTGATTGCTTGGGCAGAGGGTTTTGGAGAGCTTTAAGAGCATGCCTGGAAAATGGTTAGGATCACCTTTCAAAATCCCTTTCCTGTGCAGCTTAGAACTCTGCTGATTTAATGGCACACCGAAAAAGCATCTCCAAGAAAACTCCAAGTGGAAAGGTGTCAAATTTGCCCCCTCAAACCTGTCCATCTTTGTCCATGCCTGTTTTGAAGATGCCAAACCATTCCCAGGGTGTCATTTAAAATGCCTCTGCACAACCCAACCCATTTAACTGAAATTATTCTATAAATGCCATGTAAAGTTGAAACCCCACCAGGCATCAGGCATCATCAACACTCCTAGAGGAAGTCAGCCAAAGTGTGATGAGCACTGTTTTACACATGGCAGCCAGGAGAGTGCAGAGAGAACTCAGTTTCTTCATGAGGATGAGGTGCCCTCCCTCATGACAAGAGACAGATGCAGTGAGACATCATTCTTTCTTAACAGCATAACCTCCACATGTGGAACAAGGGCAGTGTGATACAATGGCTCATGTTTGTGCACCCTCTAGGCAGTCCCTTGGTACTAACTTTGTCCAGGAAAAGTAGCCCTACCTGCCATGATCCCTCAGCCCACAGGGAAATTGCCAAAGGCAGCCTAGATGTGACCAGTAACAAATAAAAGCAAAAACCCCGCCAACCCTAAATCAACAAAACACAACCTAAAAATCAAAGCCACAGATGAGGCACACAGAGGAATCTATCTGGTCATGCATAGTTGGCTGCTTAGTGATGTCAAACACAGCTTGGCTTTATCTGTCCCAGGAGAGACTGCTCAGCAAGTCTGTCACGGAGCTGTACCTCTTGAGTGGAGGCTTCACTGCTGCCCCTCCATCCTCATCCTCCTCTTTCACAGTGCTGGAGCTATGGCAGCACAGAGAATGAGGGAAAGGTAGAAGGAAAGTCCAAAGCTAACTCAGACTGATTGCTTTTGTGCACACCACATTCTCCAAACACGTCTTTGAAATGGTTAAACGTTTGGAAGATGGCACTGCAGGATTTGAAGAACCTGGAGCACTTTATGCACAGGACTTAATAGCAGCAGAATGACACCTAAATCCAAGCAACCTCAATAGTTGGCCCAGGAACCCAAGCTGAGTGTTGGGTACTGCCAAACAGAATGTGCTGCCTTTCCCTCCCACCTCCTGAAACACAGATCATCTGGGTAGCAAACGATGCCAGGATAGCTAAACATCTCCTGCTTGCATCACCCCTGCAACTCTAGACCTTCCTGGAGCTGCCAAAGCACGATGATGATTTAGCTGGAAAACTGTTTTCAGCCCTAGTAGAGCAGACCTTTAACCTTGGATTTGTGCATCTCTACCACTCCCATCTCTCCTTCTCACACCCTGCCCCCAAACCTTCCTTCTCTCTCTGAGCAACAGCAACTGGAACTGTCTGGCCTTAAAATGGTGGGAGGCTCTGGCCCTTTGCTGAGCAGCAGCTCTTTCACGGGTGACTGTGATTGCTCTTTGCTCATAACATATTCATTTGTTAAATCTCAGTTTGGATATGAGTAAATGCTGAAATGATTTTCCTGGTTTTTTAGTCACCAACATGAGGGAAGGCATCCTGAAAGCTTGTTTATCCACCTTCTCTTTCCTCTCCCCTCCCAGCACACTCTGCCATTTCCTAAAATATCCTCCTGCAAGCGCTTTTGTCTACAAAGCCTTTGCAGCTCTTCTGCTGCCATTGTGTGAAAATAGGAGCGAGCCCTTTCTTCCTGGCCTGGCAGGAGGAAGGGGTGGGATGGGTGTGGAGGCGTCTGTGCCTGCCAGAGAGTGAACAAGCATGAATGGGGCCAGCTGGCCCCTCTTGTGCCCGTCTTTCCATCCTTTCCATCTGATGCTGCCTGCTCATTGTAATTTTGCAGGCCACATTCACTAACACAAAAAGACTAGGGAGCAAGCAAATGAACAGATATTTAAAGGGAAAAAGCTTTATTTCTTATTTCCTTAGATCATGGTAGACTGCAAAACAACAGGGAAAAACGAGATCAACCTTGTTGTCCTTTTTTTTTTTGCCAGTCAAGCTTCCTTATTTTTTTTCTTTTTATAATAAATCAAAACAGAAGAAAAACCACCAGGAAATTGTTCTCACAAAAACATGCTTTTTAATAAAAAAAGAGAATAATGTTTATTGAGAGGGATTGTTTTCTGGATATGTACAATACTAATGCAGGAGGATTATGCTAACAGAGAATGCCAAACATCATGGATTGACTTCCAAAGTGTGGACAATCCAAAGAGCAATGTCCTCAGAGCAAGTAATTCAACAGGAACAAGTGAACAGTGGTTTTGGGGTTTTTTACAACAAATTACCAGCCATTATGACTGAAGACCTGACACGTAATAACCTGCAGTGAGATGTACAGAAATTCATAAGACGACACAGAATTTACACAAGAAGGTAACTGTTTGTGTAGGAATTTCCTCCAGAAAATGGAAGCATGTTCTAGACAGTTTTGGAAAAAGACAAAGAGAAAAAAATGGTGAAAAAAGTGCAGGAAAATACTAACATTGGATATCCTCAGATCACAGTGAATGCCAGTCTTCCTGGGTCCAAGTGCTACCTGTTAACTTCATCTTCACCACTTCTGCTTACCATACATTAATCACTTTATCATCATGATGTAAAAAAAATTACTTTTATGTGAGCTTTCTCCTGCTATTTCCTTTTTGCTGCAGCTCTTGGCAACTTGTAGTTTACACAAAAAGTGCAAAATTCAACATACCCTCAGGTAAAAGCCACATGCACCTTCCCAGCCTGAGCAGCACTAATCACAGCTCATCATTTCAGTACTAGGTAATGCTGCACAAAACATCACACAAACCCTGTCAGAGCAAACTCAGTAGCAATAATTCTGGGGGTGGGGACAACATGGACATTAATAACTGCCACCAGGTAAGCTTCCCACATGTTGGAGTGCTTTGAAGCAGTTTCTCCCACTGACTGCATTTGGGATTTATTTTTTGTTCTTATCCAGAAACAATGTAGGGTACTGGGAAGAGGTAAGAGGTTGATTTTATGCATCACTTCACAGAAAAGCAGCAATATAAAAATCAAGACCGTATTTTTCTTTCAATTTTTACCTCCACTTGGTTTTCTTTTTAAGCAATGTGTGACTCAGCTCAGTCTGGGCTGTGCACTCCTGGCTGCCAGATACAATTCCCTGTGAGGCTTTGTTCCACCTCTAATAACCCTCACAAACACTCCTTCTGTCTTAACTTTCACTTAAAGGTTAAAGCCTTTGTCTCATCCCAAAGCAGGCGGAGGGTGTCATTGCTAATAACCTGGTCTGGGGATGTGAGAGAGAGATCCTGTGCTCCCAGCATTTAGGTTAGCATACTCCCAAAAGAATTGCTTCACTTCTCAGAAGGGGGAAGAGTTTCCATGGGCTAATCCATGAAGTCAAAGAAAAAACCCATGATTTCTCTGTTTTATCCTCAGTGGGACACACATTTCTCTCCCAGCAGTGTGCTTTCTGCAGTAACTCCTGCTAAAATAAATGGTAGTTCCCTAAACTGTAATTTTTGCATCTTCAGAGTTTCTCCAGCTTCCTTCTGTCATATATATCTTATTCCATAAACATTACCATGAGAGGACCATATAGTTTTAATCTTATTTTGAAAATTACTCCAGAGTTTCAGCAGATTTTCTGGCTTCTGTGCTTGAAGGAGTTTACATCTCCCTGTGGTTCACTGCATCTGTGGGGTTTAGCTTTTGAAGCATTTAAGCTTTGACCTAAGGACAAGTGCAGTGGCCAAAATCAACTCCTTACTCAGCTGAAGAGCTGCAGCTAGCGAGACTGCCATGACTTATTTGTCAGCATGTAGCTCTGACAGGTTTGTTAGTGTGGGATAAGCTTCACCCAGCTGGACAGGCCTGAGTGATGGAGCAGACACAAAGGCTTTGGAGGACAGAGGTTTGTAAGATGTCAAATATTTTGGTATTTTGAAAGGAGGAATTTAAGGAAAATTGCCCTTAAATCTATGACTCATTTTCTTCTGGATTCTAGGAAATTCTGCTTTTGGCAGATTAAAAAACAGGGCAAAAGAATTATAATGTTGGAATCACTACAAGAAGGTGAAAAGGGGCTAAGGTTTGGTGTTTTAGTCCAGGCAACAATTAGCTCTAATTCTATGCATGACAACAACTATTGGCACCTGAGTATGATAAAAAAACAAGAACTGCTTTAACTCTGGTTAAATGTGCTCAGAGAACTCTTGAGAATAGTCTAGACAGTAGCAGTTTAGTACCAATTTAGAATATCACAGTCTATATTGCTACTGGGAAATTTGTTGACACTATGCTCCTTTAAAATCCAGATAACTTTTAGGCCACATCTTAAATTTGCTGCTCATGCTTAAGGAGATGGAATATCTTGAAGGAGTTGCAGGAGTTGGCTTCTGACTATTGAGGTGTCCACACCTAATATGCATCTATTAAATATAAACACTGCCTGGGGGCAAACTAACTCAGAAGAAGAGACTATGAAGCAAGGGTGTATAAAAGATAATGCCAAGTTAAAAATAGGAATTCATCATCCTCCCTGATTTTACCTTAAGAACAGAGCCATCAAAATTTCCCAAAGAGAATTCTGACTCTTGTAAGAACTTATTACTTAGTGAGACTTCTATTTGACTGAAATTCCAACTAGAAAATATATATTAGAAGTATTTAAGTATTTCTAATAGCCTGTAAAGAGTTTGAAAGTTTTCAATCATATTCAGTACCAAACTAAATTTTAAATTCCATCTGGGGAATAACAACATAATGTTTTGGATTATTCAAGTCAAACCAGTGCTAAAGAGATAAAATGGGAACTTTCAATTTCCTCCCCATTAAAGGTGTTCTTAGTTCAGTGGAGACATATTCCTGAACACATCTTTCCCTCAAAAATGAAGGCTGTAATTAAAAAAGAAAACCAGAAAACCAGCACTGAAGCAAATCTATAAAGTCGAATACTGTGGAGTTGAACAAAATGACCTTCTGAAGTTAAAGAGAAGCTGAAATAGCCAATAATTGAAATGTCACAGGAGGAACTGGCTGCTAAGAAAAAGCAAATATTTAAAGATGAGAAATATTTAACAAGTCACTGGATTAATTTCTCTGCCAAGTTCATCAGAACTAAATATATTTCTATTTGATATCAGGGACATCAGGTACAATCTGGCTAACCTCATGGGCATAAAACAACCCCAAAAGCCTCCTTATCCCAGAACAGTTTTAATGCAGAGCATGCAGAATGCAGAACAGTTTAGTGCAGAAAGAAATGAATGTCAGTGAACATGTATTTTTCAGTGAGGTAGATCCACCTTGGTATTGAAGACAAAGAATTGCATTTTATGAAAGAAAGTTATAATTGCATGAATAACTGCTTGGGCTTCCGTCTGTTACTGCTTGCTCTGAAGGAGCTGCTGTTGCAGCAGAATCCTGCTCTTTTATTAGAAGCTAAATATGAGATACTCCTGTCACTTGAAACACATAAGATTTATGTCCCTTCAGGGAGCTCTTCTGAGTTTTGCTCTTCTACTTCACTGGTTTCTCACCATCTTTACTCCATGGAAATTTCATCGTGATTAGCCAACAATCACAAATTTTAATTACATTGAGATTTCAAGGTGATTCCTGCTTTGTTTTCTTGATCTCCAGCCTAGTTGTACAAGCTAAGCAAAAGTAGATACTTTAATGTTTTCAGTCTACTGATTTGAACTGCAACAAATTGTGAGCACTCTTAGTCAAAAGGCTGGGTCTTAGAGGGATTAATTTCATTAAAAAAAAGAAAAAAAAAGAAAAAAGAAAAGAAGCCTGGGAATAGGTCTCCAGATAACAGTCTGTCTGTGCATGCTTCGAAATGATTCAAAATTCCAGTTCCTCCTAATTCTTCCTGCTGACACAGTGGGAATGAAGCTGCTCAATGCAAAGTGGCCAGTGCCACTTCTCTGTGGGGACAGATGGACACATGGAGAGCTCCTGCTCAGGGCTCAGCACCTCATCCCCATCCTCTTGAAGGAGCTGGATCTCAGGGAGCCTGGTCAGCGAAGCAAGGGCTGCACCTCTCTCCACTGATGGAGTCCCTGCATGGCCACTCCTTGGGGCTGCTGCCTGCTGGCGGTGTCACCACCCACACTGGGACAAGGGAAACCCTCAGCTGCTGTTATTTTTGCAAATACCTGAAAGGTTCACCTTCAGTGCCTCTTTACTGGAATAGCTTGTGGAATAAAGAGTTATGCTGACTACTGCAAAACCTCAGCCATATATTTCAGTTCAGTCTCAATTTTACCTTTGTGTGCTCTACTTCTAAAAAGAAGCATAAACATGCTATGAATAATACTATGACAGTGTCTGTTCCAGTACAAGATGATTTGGACATGTTTACAGTAGCCCATGATTTAATTTACACACAACTGAACTGGTGAGATTTACAATTGGAACAGTAGATCATCTCTATCTACATCTTCATTTGGACACTCCTTATATTATCATTACACGGATAAAATTAATCTTTTAAAGGACTATATAAAGCCCAGCCTAAGCTTGTTCATTAAGCACTCAACACATAATATTTTAGTGACTGAAATGGGAAAAAAAAAAATTTGTGTAGTCCAGTATTGTAGCAAGTGTCTGCACTAACAAGGTCACCACACTGAACTGACATCATCCACCCCACATCCAACTTTTTAAAATCCATTATTTGCATGGTGATGCCTGTAAAGTGTCAGACTCATAAGGGTATTTTTTTTCCTTTCTGCCTGTTTAATAAGCAATTTAATATTTTTAATTACGGCTTTAGTATACTTTAATTTACAGGACAAAAAGCTTAAGTGCTCTGTTGAGCTTTTTTGGCTACCTGTAAAAAGCACCAATTTTCCCTCTACTACATATAAATTTTATTTCCAAAGGTAACTCTCATTGACTCAGATAACCAGCAGTTTCTTTTGTAATTAGAAGCTTATTATAAGTAAATAGTTTTTATTCTGGATCAGACAGTGTCAAAGCTCTAATAATTGGTACTAAATGTAGGAGAGATATTGTAACCAAAGCAAACATTAAAAAAATCTTCAAGAAATATATAATATACTGGGAGATTAAAATTCCCGATCCTGGCTAAAATGTTTAATGTCCTGAATACAAATGATATTTTAAAGAAAGATTTGTGGATCAAAGATGGATTTAATAATCATAATGTTTAAGAATTTGTTTGAAAATATTTTTAATTGGATAATGTCAGACTTCTGAATTACAAGGCTACGTTCATTAGCATTTCAATAGGTTATACTATCAACTGCTTTTGACATAAAAGAATTTGATTCATTTTTAAAATCATGAATCTCATAATCTTTTTTCTGCTGCCACTAGTTTTCAATAATTTGATTATCTTCTACAAGAAGAGCAACAGGAACCACATGGGCTTTGCTGGTAATGATGGTCTATATATCTCTTCTCTGAAAGCAGCTTTGCTGCCTTTGAAAGTAATTTGCAGTTTCTTATCAACACAGAATTAAAAAGTAATATTGTCTAATTTGTTATGTTCAGTGGCACAGAGTACTGTAGAATTCTATCACATACAAATAGCTTTGAAACCTATATTATGTGACCATAATCAAGAGTACATAAATGAATTTCAAAATTTATGAAAGTGTTTATTATTAGCCAAGAAAAATCTCAACGGATGAACTTATCAATAGATTTAATAGTCTCTTAACAAGGTGTGTACTTTGCACACTCAAACCTCAGTGCAGTTTATAAAATAGTGATTTGTACTTTATAGTTGCATTGCAAATAATTGATCTGGACATTTCAGAGCAGGGCAGGGCACAATTGTGTAAGTCTCAGAGTAAATCCAAACATTCAACATGATGAACTCCTTGCTTGCAGAAGTTATTATCTACTTCCAATAGGAACAAAAACTGATTACTGTTGATCACTTAGACATAACTGCTTGTAACAGTCAACAAGCCATCACAGTAAGGTATAAAGACAGCCCTTAGGAGAAATGCTGCCTATCTGATGACATTTAAAGCTTTAAAGGATTCCTTCTAGATACTGCAGGAAATCATCACGAGCCAGCACAGGCTGCCAATGTCACTGAGTGAAAACCAAGCAATTAAATCATGTATACTGGTAACACTGCCATGCAAACCACTGAAATAATTTATGGAGCTGGTCTTGCAAACAGTTCATCATGTCAGCAATGCCAAGGTCTGTGGTAGGAGCTACCAGGGTGAGAAAAGCCTATCACAAGGGTACATGTGCATGCTGCTGCCTTGCAATTGGATCAACCATCCTTTTGTGTTGATTTTAGCTGTTCTAAGAAATAAAACACCGTTTAAATGATATCCTACTACCTCTTGTCCCTCTAAAATGTTTTGATAGGAGAAGTAAGGCATGAAGTTCCTGTAGCTTTTTGATCTGACATTATCAGGTATGTATAAACAGATGCTGATGTTTTAGCAGAGCAAATAAATTGTATGTCATTTTTTATTAAACAAAGAGTATAATAACTGGACTATATTATCACAATGGAAGCATAGAAGACCATAGACTGTACAGCTGAAACCCTGTAGCAAAATTTGTTCCTCATATTTAAAGAAATGTATCTTTATCAAGCTTTCACAATGGCTGCATCTTGCTAATGTAAAGAATCTTCACTCTTGTTAAGGCTAGATGATTATAATTAAAAGATAAATGTACTGTTAGAAGGTTCTACGCCACACTCTATTTTTATGAGAATTTAACTGAAAGACATACATTATACCTGTATGTGAATTATAATGGCTTCTCAGCAGGGAACGCAGAATCACTTACAGTACGTAAACATTTAAAGAGGAAAATGCTAACACACTGAAAGAGTTTAACATCAGTAGCGATTTATCAAATGAAGGAGTTTCATAAAGTCCACTCTCTGGGAGAACATTCACCATTAGACAAAAGCCTGGCATCCTTGATAGTCTGAAGTTCAATCAATTTGAAAACCAAAACCATTCAATGAGATAAACAAGATTTTAAGAAAACCATCATCTTCTTTCTCAGGTAAAAGCCAGAATTGAAATAATAATTATTAAAATAATCCAACCAGGTCGCTTTACAGGCAAAATTACACACTGTCTCTTTAAAACACTGCATGCCCAAAAGCCTTTTGGGTTTGGAATGTAGCACTGCACCAAGTATTTCACAAAGCCTCTAAATATCACAAGAAGCTTTCTTTAGAGAGAGAAAAAAAACCAATAAAATTCCAGCTGACTGAGACTGTTCTAGCAGGAGTGCCTCAGCTTAACTCCCAGACCTGGAATTCCAGATAAACAACAGAGGACAGCAAACAGATTTTTTTTTTTTTTGACTTTTTTTTTTTTTTTTAACACGTCCTTTTGTAATGCGGCTACAAGATGACTGATGAGCTTAGGGACAAAGAGAGTGAGAGTGCAAGTGCCATCAGGGTGAGCTGTGTGCTTAGGTAGAAGCTGGCAGGAGGAGCCAGGGAATTCTCCGCGGATATGTGACTGGTGGAGACTCCCGCTGTGTTGTCCTTCCCGAGAGCGTTCTGCAAGACACAAAACCTTCCGTGGTCACCATCACAACGTCCTCATTGCAAGGCATTTAATTGTGAAATTCATCTTTGGTTTGTCCACGCCCCGCCCTCCACTGGTACCCATACATCAATCTCGCCAATTGAATGATTAAAAGGACATTAAAACAGATGTCGCAATGACAGTAGTTTGAAATTAGTTAACACCAGTACTGCACACTTCAAAAAAGAGAATAGTAATAAAAAATTTTTACTTTAACTTTAGTAATGCGTTCCTGTGTAAAAGTAGGGTATTTTTTTTTTTTTTTAGGGATCTACGTTTATCATGCCAGTTTATTTTGTAACAGCAAAAGTAGGACTCCCAGAGAAACTGCACCTTCTGGACAGTCAACAGAACAAGCTTGTTTGACAAGTTATGTCTGGATAACAATAAATAAAGTTTAATCCACAGGTGCAGATTATTAAATAAGTATCCTTGCTAAGTGCAATGGTATTTACTATGGAATCTGCCTAAACATGTACCTACAGGTACTGAAATGTAAAATCAATAGAGGACACATTGAGCTCAGCTCTGAACTTCTAAGTGAGATCACTTTTTAATGCATTATGATATCCAAACATAACAAAACTGACAAGACAAGTGTGAGGTAGCCCATGATAATCTTGACAGACTTGGAAAAGTCTTTTCTTATGGGGAGGCACCTGTGCTGTGAAATATTCAAGATCCATTCTTACCTCATTAAGACAGAGCTCTGTATCTACAGATTCATTGGATTTTCGCTTCTTCTGTGCCTATGAACAAATACAAATTTTATTCCCTGCACAATTTATACTTCCAGCAGCACAAAGCACTTAGATAAATTTGCACCGGTTGTTGTAATCCTGTGATTTTGACAGTGATTTGCACATGATTAGCAAATAAACTCCTAATGTAACACATGTTTTCCAATAACATTCACAGTCTCGTTTGAATTTGCAGCAAAATTTCAGACAGTCAACTAAGGGTACTCAGTAATTACAATGATGAGTGCCATCAGCTGCAAAGAACATGTTATCTTCTATGGCCCCTTAAAAATGATGCTGGATGTTCATGAGAAGAAATGAAATATGACAGTTAATAATTACTGTAATACCACTGCATATTAACAAATAATCTATTATATACCTCAGTTTTAGGGAATTATACAACACAGGAGTATTTTATCCTTAATGATTATTGCAATTTTCCCAACTATTACGATAAAAAAGCAAATACTATTTTAATATATTTCATGGCTGCCAGAGAATCTCTTCCACAAAGCTGCAAAAAGAACACTGACTCAAGCAAGAAGCATTTCAGGTGACATCACCCAAAATGGAAGCAGCAGCCTGCACTCTGTCCAGCAGCAGGAGGTGTTTGATATTTCCATTCCTCAAATGAACCAGTCTGGGCTGGGTGTTCCCTGCTCTCCTACAAGAGCAGTCCTGACCCCATGGTGTGGAGGGTGCTCTCAGTAAACGGTGCTGTGGCTGACTTGAGCACTTTGGTGATTCTCAGTGTCAGTTCTTTCTTTGAACATTCCAGAAACAAAACCAGCACTCTTTTATAGGAGGTAAATCAGCTGGAGAGGAGAGGAGAGGAGAGGAGAGGAGAGGAGAGGAGAGGAGAGGAGAGGAGAGGAGAGGAGAGGAGAGGA